>CAEFZY010050677.1:0-29507 GCA_903066815.1 Brachyrhaphis roseni
TGTAAGCCTAAAACTGTGGCTTATGGGAAGCTTTTAAATAAATAAATCTGGAATACGTGTATCCAACAGGTCCTTAACTAGTTGAAAACGTTTAAATTCCATTTCTTCTTCTTCCTCTTTCTTTTAAGCCAAGTAAAGTGGCTAAAATTAAACTAATAACATCTCAGTATTGGCGAAATGTTCCAACATTCACTGGGTAACTTGATCTGAACTTTGACTTGAGGTTTTCAGTTTCTAAAAACTCTCAATACCAAAGTGTGATATTTTTATGGCCACGAATAATATAGCTTTACTTTATCTTACACATACAGACAATTCTTGAATGAATGGGACCATGTGCGCACCCTTATTTCTGCTGCTCCACATACGTCTGAACTGTTGAGATGTTGAAATCCAACCCATTACCTTTGCCACGTAAATACTGATTCCTTGGAGTTTGTTTTTTTTCTGCCAATATATTGAAATTAAAAATTGGTTACCCTGCCAGGGAGTAAAATAAGTTATCCCTCCTTTTAAATGCTCATATTTTGTGGACAACGGGGTTGGCAGTCAAGTACACAAGGCTGGGATTTTTATGGAACAATCTTCACCAATCACCTCATTTCTTTTAACATGTTTTTTTTTGTGTGTGTGTAAGCAAATCATTTATATGAAAATAAATAAAAGAAGGAAAGGCTCATATTTACTTTGATATTAGATTTATTTAATGTTAAAACAAACCTTATAGAAGCGCATGCAAATACTTTTTGTTACAAACATGTGTAAAAGCAACTTTAAAAATAAGCTTCAAACTCACTTTTCACTATAGAAACAGAAACAAAGAATATCCTAAAATAAATTCAGATTCTCATTAATCAGGAAATGCTGCTTCAGGCTCTACCATAAAATAATCATCTGTCATGAAATCCATTCTTTATGATAATCTGAACATACGTTTACGTGTCATGTACTTGCTGGTCTTTGACCTTACAAAGAAGCTCGAAACATATTTTTTAAGTCATCTATTTGAGGGGGATTCCTGCGACCACTTCAGACTCAATTCCACATTCATCATTTCCACGTTTTATTTTGAAGAAACCTGTATGCGGAAAGCAACATGCAGACATTATTTACAATTCTTACTGTATTAGAATGTTGTGAACTTTGCATTTTTGTTGTAGAATATGAATAAAAAACGTTACATATTCACTTTTACCTTTGTCTCCCCAGTCATTGTTCCAGGAGTTTGCAGCCAGCCAGTAGGGGGTGCCATTCTCCTCCCCCCAGCCTAGGATCTTTATGGCATGACCTCCCAGCATTTCTCCAGTCACATGCTGATACACACCTGTTACAGCAAGAAAGAGCTAATTAACTTTCATGCTTAAGGAAGAGCATGAATACTCTTCTAAGTGTCAGTTCGAAGAAGACAGGAATATGTGGAAAATCAGTTGTGACTCAGTGGTTTAGATTAATGCAACAAGCAGGATCAGACTGAACAGGACTTCAGCAGATAACTGGCCTGCTTATCTGTCTCTGTGTCCACAGCCTGAGAAAAGTGTTGTTAAAACACTTAGGAAAGAAGAAGACAAATACTTAAATAAAAAAAGATATAGTGTTAATCATAAAATGAAGTTAAACACCTCAAATATCAAATTAAAGAAAAAATGTGAACAGTTTTGTTTGCAAAGTGGAGATGTGTGTGTACACAGCTGGGATAGCGGATGCCTCACCAGATTTGTACTGCAGGAAATCCTCATAGACACTAAAAGCTGCCTCCACAGGCCCATTCTTATACAGCTCTGTCATAATCTGCTGCTGCTCCGAAGGGATGCTGTACGAGCGCAGGCCTATAGGGGTGCAGACAAAGCTTAGAGTCAGACACGAGATAAACCTAAGCCAGCAAAACTGTTTTAAAAATGCCTCTACCAAAGTGTTTGTCCTTCGGGTAAGTCAGAGTATATCCATCCATGCATTGCTTCACACATTTAGGGGTTTCTGTTTCGCCTTGGCACGGTGGACGAGTTCCATTTACGTGATGTTCACAGGGGGCAATGGTGTAGGGTCTGCAACCTGTAACACACACACATCTGCTAAATTTTTTGGCCCTCAAAAGATGCAGTTTGAGTGTGGGATGAACTTACCAACTTTAGAGTCATACAAGCCTCCTGTCACAAGGCCAGTCTTTGTCCAGAACTCCCAAGCAGCTGAGGGATAACCACCGAAACACCTGCAAGCAAACAAACCCACAGTATGTGTTACTTTAAAATGTCTTTCAAAAGGGCACAAGAATGCAAGAATATGAAGGAAACACACAAAATGGTTTGAATGTATTATCTTTTCTCCTTGATCTGGATTAAGCTACCAAACTGTTTACAATGCAACTGAGCAGTCTTCTCCAAAAAACCCTTCACCATTAAAAATGGCAATCAAGTCTCAAAATGCCAAGTACTGATATCATTTGGAGGTTATTTTTTCAGTTTTTGGAACAAACACGCAAAGGCAAGAATTTGCACCTACAATTAACAATTCAAACACTACATTTTAAGGAAGATTTTGCTTGCTTTTTTTGCTGTTTTCATTTTAAAAATTGAGCCAGTGTTGTCTCTTCTCAAACATAGTTATCTTCTGGATATTTAAGAATCTAGAAGTGCCCTTTTATGTGGAGAAATTTCTTTGTTCTTTTCCTCACCCCATTCCACAATCATCACAGCAGGTGAGCAGATCTTCAGCAGAGATCTCCAAAGTGACCTTACCACCACTTTGGATACACATACGGTCAGATATTGCTTCCACTGCCCCAAAAGCCTGCAGGAAAAAACAGATATGTAACAAAATATTGTGAAATAAAATGCTGCTTTTTATTATTATTATTTGTAGGGGTGTTTTTTACCCAGCAGGATCCACAGGAGGCCTGGTCTCTGATCTGATTGAGGGTAGGACAGTTGGGCCACTGCTGACGTGGGTCAAAGCTGTCTGGAAGGTTTATACCTTCAATGTTATGAACCCTAAAAGAGAGAGGAGACAGTCTGTAACACCCTGCAGATGATAAACCTGTCGATTATCAGGTTGTTGATTATCACACCTCACACCCTGAATCATGAAACACTGTTAAAACTTACACTTCTGGCAGTTTGGGTCCGTTCAGGATGGTCCCACAAAGCCCTTTCACATAGCTGATGTCAACATTATGGAAGTTGTGGCCGGCCTAAACAAGAGTGAAGTAATACAGCTGGATTATTACCACAGTCTGTGGCTGTGTCACTTTCATCTTGGAAAAAAAAAGAAAAGAAAATTGAATAGTCTCACTGTCCAGGTGGTGTTGGCTTTGTTAATGAAGTGGATCAGTTCTGAGGAGAAGGGAGAAGGATTAGGTCGAGCCCAGGCAACGGACCCCGTCACCGCAATACAAAGCAGGAAGAAAGGATGCATCCTGAATAACAGATGACATTATCAATTAATGGGAGAAACATTATTAAAACACCTGAAATCATAAGAACTGTGATAATTGTAGCTGTAATCACACACTATTTACTCTTCCACGTGATGCTAGCTGTTATGCTTATTTTCTCCGATTAAAACCAGAAACATTTAGTTCATTTTATATATGACACCATGTCAAAGTAGCAAATTATTGGATAACTTTCCCAACTTCGAATTATTAAATTCTGAGACAAACCAGTGTTGTAAGTATTAATATAAATAAAAAATATTTAAATATTTTAACCAGTACAATTCTAGTTACAAGAGCAAAAAGGACATCTTAAATCAATGTCCTCCTACCTGTGTTGCTGTTTCAAAGTCGAAAGCTTCTCTTCACTGCTGTTATTGTTCCCCTCAAAGAACAAGGTTTGTTGCAGTCCTTTATATGAGATGCAAAGTCATAGAATCACATGTTTGTGCAATAAATGTATCATAACTGTTTGTCTCATGTGACCAGAAAAACTCCAAAGGTTTACTGTTGCTCTAGGAATAAGGATACAGGTGAGAATAAAAACAGAAATATGCAAACCCATGCAAGTTCCTCTTTAGTTTGGTAAACAGAAGAGTAATTCAAAGGGAACTGTATGGATCTCAGTCTTCTGCTTTAACATCTATACCCCTGAAAGATGTTGATTTACTTATGCAAAAAAAAAAGCAAATCAAAGACATGTTTATAAACCTCATGAAACAAGAAAAACATACAATAATTTGCTAAAGTTTGCCTGGTAGTGGCCATGAGATTGAATGACAATCACCTGCCTTCCATAAATCTGAAGCAGCTTTGAATGCTTAACTTTTGCTTTACAATTATTGTTACGTCAATTTAAGGTCACTCATAACTTACGTTATGCATTATATTAATGAGGTGTCAGGTGCCTAAAAAATAGTTATAAACTTGATTTATTATATTCTTCGCTGCTGTGAAAAATGTTTTGCTGTTACAGATTTCTTGCTGTGGTATCTGGTAATAAGTTTCAAATTGTAAAAAAAAATATGCAAGATTCTGCTTACGGTAGCTGAAATTTCTGCGCATTGGAGGATTTTAAAGCATGAATGGCCTGTTTAAGGTAATACCACATATCAGATTTAAGCTCAGACTTCGACTAGGCCACTTCAACGTCTTACTTCTACAAAAGGAGGACAGTGCGCTTTAGCTTGAAGTTGCTGTTATTATATAAATATCAGGTTCCTTTTTCCTCATAAGCCTAAGAAAATGTTTGTAAGTACTTGGATTATTCAGACATTGCTTTTTAGCAAATATGAGATAGGCCTTTGTGCTAATTTTGGTCAGCCATAGTTTAAATGTTGGGACTGTCTCAAGGAAACATAAAACAGGAACAGGGACCTGAACTTTGGGAAAGGAGGTGTGTACTATGTCACCCTTGTTCGTTTAGTAGCCGGAAAACACAAAGACAGTGAAACAGAGTAGTAACTGTGAACATTATCGGTTCAAGTTTGCATAAATTTGACTACTCCATCCATAAAAAAAAATTGCTATCAGATGCATCTTTTATTTGTAGCTTCATTTTAACAAGGTTCTCCATCCTTGATTCAAATAAAACAAAACAGAAGTACAAGCTTACTCTGATTTCACACAGATTGCACCCTTTAGCTTCTTTATTTCTTCAAATATGTACAAATGAAAATGACACATTGCATAGCAATGTTTGTAGCCCTCCTTTGGTTCTGTACAAGGTCACTCTGTGCTAGCCTTTCTACTCACCAAAGCTGTTAAGGACACTTTGCCAACAAATTCCTTTTGTTCAAAATATATTTCACTTTATTCCATTTTTTTTAGTTCATGACTGATAAAATTAGCAGAAAGATCTTTCCCACATATTGTTGAATAAAGTCAAAACTGAATGAAACAGGAAATGTTCTAAATCAGTTATTGGAATATGACCATGTGATCCAACAGTGCAAATGCTGATGTACTTTCAAGTGTTTCTCACAATGAGGATCCAACAAGAACACAAAAAGCTAAAATTTCAGAAAACAAAAATCAGTGAAACTTCCCAAAGGTTGGTAGCTGTTGTCTAAAATCCTAAAATTGTCCTTTTGCGGTAAACACAAAATGGATAAGAACGTGTCAATACCTCAGAATTTTTTTTAGATCAGGCTGCAAAAAGAATCCCAAAGTTCAACAAGTCTGTGGTTCTTTAATAGCCAGTGTGAGACTCCAATGTGGGAAGACGTTCCTTAGGTTTCCCAAGGAAGAGAAGGACTAGATGTCCAGGAAAAGTCGGAGGTTTTCCAATTAGGAAAAGAGTCACTACATGTCCCCCGTGTCCTGCGCCTGGGCAGCTGTCGTACTGAGATACTGCCAGCTCAGCGCGGCCAGCAGCATGGCAGCCGACAGGTACATAGGAGACAAGTGGTGGTTCCTGGAGCTGAGGTCGGGTTGAGGAAGGGCCAACTTCTCCTGGGTCACAGCCAGGATGTGCAGCGTCTTGTCCCGCGTCGGATCGGTGAGGGAGACCTTCTGTAAAATCTGCAAAAAGAGAGAGGGATTTGGGTCAACAGGTTCATGTGGCAGAAGCCGGCAGAGAAAAGACTGAGGGCACCTACAAACCTCTTGGCTGTACTGGGCGATGATGGTCTGCACAGCTCTCATGTTGGTGGCTTCCATCATGAGGGTGACAGCCTGTCCCTTTCTGATCTTCACCACACCCTGAAACACCATCGGGTTGTTGTAGCATGAAGAGAGGGTGGCTATTGCCATCACCTGGTTGACAGAGGAATTACATCTTTTCAGTCAACAAAATCAAAGTGCTTGCCTGAATTATCATCCAAAAAGAAGTTTTTTTTAATGCAAGTCAAAAATCTACTTAATATACATATACATAAAAAACAGTATGTATTTGGGTGTCTAATGTCATTACTACTGTGAAACCAATGAGAAAAATGTCCTTTAGTTTAAAGCAACTTTAATGACAATATTTGCTGCACAAAGAGTGAAACACCTGGACATTAAGTGAAATCACCATATTATTTCAGTATAAGATCAAATGATCTTTACTTGTGGAATGGCGCAGAAATTGAAGACGCTTTGGTTGCGCAGCCGAGACAGGTAGGCGATGACATCGGGGACGTGCCGCAGAGCATCAGTGACCAGCAGGTTGAGGCAGGACAGAGCCGACTCCAGCTTCTCGGGCTGCGCTAGATCCTCCAGACGACTCGCAAACTGGCTCCACGCCTGCACAGTGACACAAAAGAGATGCCATTTACAACATTTCCTGCAGTCAACGTGACCCTTGGTAAAAACTGAAAAGATCCACAGCTCAGGTAGGAATATCTGGAATGAAGCCATATCAAGTGCTGTTTGCAGCTTGTTACAAGTCACGTATGAAAAACACCAAAATATGTAGAACATGGTGCTCTGGTCAGATGATTGACATTTTTTTTAACCTACATGCAAATTGCAAAGTGTAACAGTGGGTAAAAATTAATCGTCTACGTGTATAATGATACTAATAAACACTTTATTTCAATTCAGTGGGCATCTTTTGTAAATGACTCACATTCCTGAAGCCACTAAAATTGCCACAACTGCAACGCTAACAAACTCAATCTAAGCTGACGGTTTTGTTGTCGATACCTCTTTTGGCCAGAAGGCCCGTCCCTCCTGAGTATCTTCCAGATAGTCTCGGATGATGTTGGTTTTCTGCAGGAACAAGCCCATTGAGTTTGCCAGTTCCGTGTCCCGTCCCACTTCTGGATCCTCCAGCTGGGAGGCAGAGAAGAGTCGCGACAGACCGATGCCGACGAGACCGGCAACGTAGTGGCAGTACTGCACAGATCAAAAGACAACAACAAGGTTATCATTACAGCGAGGTACTAATAATGCCACTGTGGCTAAAAGGTCACCTTACGTTGCCCCTGGATTAGTCATTAGTTCTCAGCCGAGTACACATTTACAATATAGTGACAAACACTTGCTAAATCTATTGTAACTTTTTTCCTAGAATGGACAAAAAAAACGTGTGGAATTCAAAACATGCAAGATTAAAGATAAGGCAATGATCAGCTGCCAGCACAAACAGTCTATTGCAATCATTAGGCAGAACCTTTCTAATAAAATCAAACAAGCATAGGAATCCATTCAAAATCATTTATTTTGCTGTTTTGCTTCTAACATAACTGTGACACATGGATAACACTTACCAGGTCCCACTCTTTCATGGATCCCACTTTCTTCTCCAGAAATTCAGCCATCCCGACTCCCATCCGGTGGCAGATATCAGAGATGACGTCTCTGTATTCCTGAGCAAGGTTTCTAAATTCCAGTGATATCTGGGTTCAAACAATCCAGGACAATCACAGTTACTCTTAATGAACTGCATTAATGTAAATGTACATCAACTCTCTCATGCAGAAATCCCTCTGCAGAGGTTTGAATGGTTTTTCTTTGTGCATGTGTGGGTGCCGCTGACCGTAGGGAAATCCTCCAGAACTTGACGGTCCTTCTCATGGCTCTCAGTGAAGCGCCACTCCTCCTGGTACAGGTACGTGTGGAAATTGTTAAGCATGGGCACCTTCTTCTCCAAAGGGATGGTCATGTCGTCCTCAACTGTGTCCAGTGCACGAAGCACCAGGTAGAAGATGCAAACCGCATGCCTGGATCAAAATAAATGACAAGCTTGCAAGACTACAACTACAAACTTTAATGTGTTTTATTGGAATTTTATTTGACAGACCCAAAACATTCATTGATAAACTGCTTGTTAGTTTTGACAGGAAACAAACAGACTACACAGACATTTTAATATTTACATAATTTTCAAACTATTTAAATAAATGATTAAACCAGTCCTTGAGAAAGTCATATTGGGTAATCGTGAACTGATGTTTTGGTGCAGCCAAATAGGATTTTACAAAGCAATGTGCAAAGTACACTGGTATTTAGGATAGCAAATGACTGAAGAATTATTGATTTATTGGGGCTGTTGACTGTTTTATAAAAGTTAAACTGATGCAACGCGTCTCTGAGGAGGAGCTGACAAACACAACATTGCTTTTGCAGGAGCTGCAGATGTCTCTACATGCCTGAAGTTTTATACGGAAGGCCTCAATATGGCTGAAATACACGCAAATCTATCTTCGCGTTTCTTTATGTTTTTCAAGAGAAGATCCAAGCTGCAGCCATCATGCTATGGCAGACACACCTCTCCTCACCTGCAGCACAGCTCAGCTCTGACTCACCTCAGCTCTCCGTCCAGTGCCTGAATCACGGCCGCAAAGCTCCTGCTGGTCTGATTCAGATATACGTAGCAGGTCCGCAGGCTGTCGCTCATAGATTCCTGGCAGGAGAGACACAGAAAGGCTGTTTGTCGGTAGAAGCCCGCGGTTCTGAGGGCGCTACTGGGTCTGGTGGCCTCCTGCAGGCCCCTCTCCCCGCGCCTCCGCCAGCCCTGCAGGACGGACCGAGGGGGAGAGGAGCCGCAGCCTCGCGGCGCCACCGAGAGAGAGCGCTTCAACACGGACAGAGAGGCCGGACATTTGCAGCAGGCTCCGGCCATGCGAAAACCCTGACGGGAAGAGCCCGAGCCTGCGGTTAGGAGACGACACGGCCCATGTCGAGGCCACGCTGCTTGGAGGAGTAGCACACTCCGAGTCCATGTAGAGGACAAGCGAGCGGAGAGAGGGGTCGAAGCGCGTTGTTAAATCTTTTGGAGGGCGTGAGGTCGCTCCGCAGGTCTATAAGCAAAGCTTATCGCTGCATTAGCAGAGCGGACGTGGCGCAGAGCGTTTGTAGATCTGTTGTTATGATCAGACACACTTCCCCACCCCCTCAACCCAAAACACGAGCAGCTGCAACGATGTTTCCTAATCCAACTTCATGAAATATTACCGCTTAGATCAATTTAGATCTAACGCTAGTCAAAATGATATATAGGATGCACTGCTGCAGGGTTGTAATTTATGTTGTTGGTTTTTTTTATCGAGTTTTAAAGCAAATATAGGTTTAAAATAAACCTTGTCCAACCAACTGGTATTTTCGCAAACAAAATGTGGAAAAGCGGTGCTTAATTTTAGAGCTGTCGTTATCATGACTGAAAGACCGTGTGCATTGTTACAGTACACAATGCACTACAAAACGAGTGTTTATTTCTGCAAAACGAATCGTGGCGAACAGATCGAAAAGCAGAACTAAGAGGGCAGTGTGTTGCTGACACCTTGTGGAAGACCGTGGGAACTACATCCGTTTGTATTTTCTTGAAAAGCAGTGCAGTAAATCAGGTTAAACAGGCTCAAATGAAATACAGGGCACTAAGAAAAAGTTCTGTTGTTGTATTTTCAGGTGCAACTCAATACATTCTTTGAGGTTTTAAGTAAGCCAGGATGTGTAGGCAGGTACTATTTTTTTTTTTTTTCGAATTATTCAGCATCTTCATAAAGCTTGCCAGCCGAGCAAAGCAGTAAGAGCACTAAAGTTTCATGATAAGCAGCTGATTTTTATTTGACAAAATATAGATAACATTGCCCCCCAAACTACCAGTGACTGAAAACCTCACTCTGGACATCAAGTACATTTGATTCCACTCTTTATTAAAAACTCTGAGGTCCAGCCTGCCTTGTGCACATCACACTTTTTCAAAACACCCAACTTTCCATAACCATAATACGCTTTGCTGCAGCACTTTCTGATCAGTTAGTTTCTTAAAAAAGGGCTTTTGTGGCTAATTACTTTCCCTGTGCTGGAGGGTTTCAGTGACTCATTGCTTTTATTGGTGCAGAAAACTGCTGGATGCTTTGAGGTCCAAAGCAGTGCATGAATTGTTAAAAAGTGTTGCATTGAAGAGTTGTGATGGAGAGTTTTATTTACCTTGGGCCTGTGAAAACATTTTCCACTTTAGCCTCAAACAGACGGTCACCCTTTCAAACAGACAAGTTTATGCTATGTTTAGATAAATGTCAACCAAAGTTCCTAATATTTTCAAGGCCTTAATAGTGGAATACAGTGACTTACCTTTCAGTGATCACTGCTCCACATTTATCTTTGATATTGTTAATAAAGGGAGTCTGAGTGGCTTTTTACTCTAGCTTGAAATAAAGGCCACCCAATCAATGCGATCCCTTTAGAGTGGGTTAAGATTAATTCGGATCACTGCATTTCCCAGGATACGTTCAGAAGGATGCAGCACTCTTTGGTGCAACAGTCTCTGCATTGCAGTGACATATATTGTGCGCTGAGATGTCAGCAGCAAAAATCGGAGTCTGTTTTAAGACATTTTTGCAGCCTGATTTTCTTTTCAGGTCACATTGGTGTTTAAACTGTGGGATTATCATCTCCCCTTAGTGGTGAACCCTCCAAGCTTATTATGCAATTTAAATCCTACGTCAGTGGTCACCTCTGCCTGGTAAGAGCACAGATCTAATTTGACAAAGTCCTATTAGTTGCTTGCTTCCACTCTCGACAGCGCAATTAAGTGCACTGCAAAACAGCAGGCCTGCATTCTAACAGGCCTGTATGTTCATCTTATTATGATTTGCATATTTTTTTGTAGCTGTTCTGAAAAGCAGAACATGACGTGCTGCATAATCCCCATGATAAATCCAGCCTCTCTATAGTGCAGCATCTGTCTCAGTACTGAGTTTGTTGCGGAACGTATTTTACTCACATAATCCAACTTTGGCATGACAGCTCTGCATCCTCCCATCTTAAACTTAAACAGGTTAAATATCTCCTCCGGATGTCCCAGCGATTTCAGGATGTCCATGTTCCCTCAGGTTGTCCCGGTCTTACTCTGGCAGACTGATGTGCAGTACTGAACAGATGCTCTCCATCGGCGCTTTCCTTCCTGAGATGCAGCTGTCCAAAGACCACCATTAGGTGAATGATGTTTTCTGTCTCAAGCGCGTCATATGGACTGACGCCTACGATTGGCTGGCTCCTCATGGGTTTATAGCGAAAGGTCCAATGAGCGACCAGAGCGTCTGGCGTGATGCCCCGCCCCAATAAAGTGTCATCTGAGCGCACCTTTTGATTGGCCCGTTGGTCATCCGAAAGAAAAACAATACCTGCGCAATAATACTTAAATCGACGGAAGTAGGTATGTATGGCAGACCATTAAAACATATAATTAAACCACACTGTGGTGTAGACACTTTGTATCTTTGCAACGTTATAGTAGCAGCAACATAACTCTGGAAAGAGTTAAGCGTATGTAATACTAACACTTTCAACTTTATTTATTTATTGTGTTCCTTGCTGCATAGTCAAAAAGCACTGAGTCTGGATCCCTTCAGTGTCCTATTTTCTGTAAAAAAGCAGAGGTCAGGGATATTTTAGCTGTTTACTTTGTTCAATTAATGGAAAAGTATTTGGTTTGGGCAACTCTTTTATTAACTAATGAATGAATTAATAGCATTAGGTCCTCCCAACAAAGAATATTTGCAGGAAACTATTGTTCACCCCCATTTAATGTATCTAAAGAATACACTGAAAGCTTTAAGAGGTCATTTTTCATTTTAAAATGCTATGTTGGGCTTATATTACAGATATCCGTAATTCCATCTTTTTGAGTTAAAAATAAATTATTCCACATACCACAAACTCAAACATCTCTAACTTTCTCAGGACACATTACATTACTTCTCCTAACCATTTGTTTTTGATTTCACAGTTTCAAATATCGACTAGAAAATAGCTTTTCTCCAGACTTAAGACTCTAGAAATGAACACCGTTGAATACACATGAACATATTTCATAGATGTTGTTTGTGGATAGAAAGGATGTCAATTTGATCAGTTAAGGTTTTATTATTATTATTATTATTATTATTATTATTATTATTATTATTATTATTATTATTATTATTATTATTATTATTATTATAAAATGTTAAAGGTACTTCAATAGTTTTACTACTTGCAATGATTTAGGAATCCACATGTGGTGAAGACAACTTGCTGTGTGGCATCAAAATGTGGAAAAATACGATTTAAGTAAAATTGGCAAAAGTGCCAGCTTGGGTGTTTCCCAAATTCATAAACTTCTGAGTGCTTATTTTCAGGTATCTCTGGGCAGAAAATGGTCTACAAGAGAGAAAATATACAGTGAGCAGCAGTTGTTTGGAACAATAAGTCAGAGGTCAGATGAGAATGGATTAATCGTTTTGATATGACACAAAAGCAACAGCAGTTTAAATAACCACTATGTGTGTATTATTTACCAACGCTGAGTAGACAATTCATCAAAACCTGGAGCAGAAGACCACACCAGGTGCCACTCCTGTTAGGGAAGAACAGGAAACTGAAGGGACAGTTTACACAAGCTCAACGTTTGGTGACAAAGTGAGAAGAAACTTTTGGGGTTTGATGGGTATCAATTTCAAATGATATGGTCAGATTTGGCATCTATGTAAGAATATAAATTTGTAAGTTTGTAGGGAAATTAGCTCTGCTATAGAGCAGACACTCCTTTATAAGTTAACAATGTAGCAACAACCAGATGTTTTGGCCAACTTTTTGACTCTGTGCCACAAAAAAAAAAACCCTAACAGAGTGTATCTACCGTAATTGAGTGACTGGTAAATATGTATTTATTGTAGAAGTCCTGTCTTGCTATGTGATAGATTAGTTTGCCCGGTAATTGATACTAATTGTTATTTCAAAAGTGTCCACACACTTATAAACTGTGAAATGCGGAGAAAAATTCAACCAAATTTAAACATGAATAAATACATTATTTGCTTTTACAACTTTGGCATAAAGGGGTGGAAAAATAATATTCTACTTTCTAAATAAATGCTAATATTCAACCATTAAATGAGGCTTCAGGTAGTGTCTTGCCTCTAACTGTGGACTAAAGCTTGTTGACACTGAGGTAAGCTGAGCTCCCTGATTATCACGTAGCCCATAAACAAGCCACTAGATTACAGACAGCTCTGATGTCCAAACATGTAGGGCACAGTCATTCAAAATCAGTTTGTTCCTTCCCACCTTTTTGACTTCCTCCTGCTCTCTTACACAATGCCTGCATAAACCAGCACAAACACAGAGTAGGTAATGTTGCAAAATTGTACATAAAAATATTAAACACACAAACATAAGAGAAAGGACAACAATTGTTATCTTTAACACAGTTTGACCTAAATTTCAAATATGAATAAATAAATTAAATGAGTGTGTTAAAAAAACAATCCCAATGCATACACACGTGTTGGTACGTGTAGATATTTTTCTATTAAAATAAGGCTGCAGACTGTGGTTATTCACTCATTACCTTATTAGGAGTTGGGATGATAATTACACCCATTCAGGAGTCTATGTTTCTGTTTTGGAGTAATTGATTTTCTTGATAATCAAGGATGATTAGTTCAGAGTAAATTCAACAAGCCCAAACCTGCCTAATCAGAGAAAGATTCCTATAAATCTGCCAATAGAGGGCAGTCACAAGTTGTGTTCTGGTTCTGAAAAACTCTGTGGTTGGCAGGATATGGGGAAAGCGGGGCACGACAACTGATACATATAAAAGCAATACAATTAATTCATGATTAATGTCTACCACAGTATGAAGATTGTACCGAACAAGGTTGTTTTAAATCAGAATGTTCCTCTTCTCCCTTACCTAATTTGATCAAATGCAATACCTGAAAAAGAACATTCACAACATATTTGCAAGTACCAGCTAACTTCCCTTTTCCTTCAAAACTGCCTTAGTTTTTTTGTATTATTTCAACAAAATGTCATAAATATTCCTCCATGTTTTAATCCATATTGAGTTCCGTTAGTGCCAAAAATAAGTTTATGTCTGTAAGATGTGTATATAGCGCTCTTGTACAACGCATCATGTCTAAGTATATCTAAGGTGTTTAGGTATCCTGACCTACTTCAATTCAAAATAAAGTCTCGTGCTCTAGACATTTTCCATGTCAGGGTTTAAGTTCAAGATCAATAAAATTCATTCAAAACAAAATCCAGGAACAAAACTATTACTGAGAGTAATTATGTATGCGGAACACTTGTGAACAGTGATGACATAGTAACTTTGAAACAGTAACTTTAATCAGATTACTGATTACTCCTTGAAAAAGTAACTTAGTTAGATTACTGACTACTTGATTTGGAAAGTAACTAAGTTACATTAAAAGTAACTTTTTCAGTTACTATCAGCGGCTGCTAACAACAACGCTCCACCACCTGTGAAAATGATTTTGATCTTTGCCAATACTCAATTGCAAGTTATTTTATAATGGTAACATCAACTATGTATCTCCACTTTTAAGGTTGAACTGAAGGGGAGATTGTTTAATGGTTACAACAGTACAAAAAAAAACAAACGTTAGTAATTTATGTGTGTTTTTGTGTGGTCCACTGTTGTCTAGAAAACTCTAAGAAGGACTTTAAATCCCTCATCCCTCCCCCAGCCTCCAGGTTCTGCATTACGGCCCTGTGTTGCAGCGCTCCTCCTGCAGCTCTACAACTCAGATGGCTGCTGCACATATTTGTGACACTTATCATAATATTAATTATTATGATGGCGTTTAGTTGCACAATTTTACGGACTCGTTCATTCGTGGCTGTTAAAGTGGGTTTTTTTCTTGTTTGTTTGTTTAAATGTTAATGGGGCCTTTGATTTGGTGTAAAAATTCCCAACAGATCTGAATACCAATCTAAGTAATCCACTCACGCAAAGAATTCAAATAAAATTATTCCATACCTGAAGTTATGGATTTGGTTGCAAATAATTAAACAAGTAATTGTCATCTTTTACTATTTCCACTCTTGACTTAAGCACCCCAGCACATCTAGTTGTTTTGTCTTATTTGGTTTTAAAATGAAAATTGTCCATATTTTTAAAATGTTATAAGTAACAGTGGTTTTATTGTAGTAATATATTTGTTTATTTATTTATTACAGATCACTACCTTTAAACTATAAGAAAAAAAACTACTCAAAGCTGGAGAAAATACTACAAATATCTTGAAATCACTTTTTATTTAAAGAACAAGAAAGAAATAAAAAAAAAATAAATATGCCAGTCAGGTCTAATGAATTACCACTTAACATTGAAATATATTACAGATGTGATTAGCAAAGCTAAACACAATCCGTCACATGATCTTTATAATTAATTGTAGGCTCTCTAGATAGCTGCAAAGCAAATTGTGAGATTGCCGGTTCCAAGTCATTTTCGCCACATATCTTACACAATAAATGCATCGACCTAATAAGGTCTTTGCACAAAAAGAAATGACAGTAGGCGGCAGCTGTCTGTTTCTGAAGTTGTTTACAGGTTCAGACATATTCCTAAAATGAAAATTACACCTCTGTGCCCACAGGGTCCTGGGTTACCTGCATACCTTTAGCTTAACATTTCAGACATTTCAGTGAGAAGTCTTTGTGAGTGCTTGTGCTTCATTCACATTGTTTGCATTGTAAAAAAAATGACAATAAAAAGAAAGAAAACAAAATCAAAACTAATCATATAACTGGGATCCTTATTGTGTATTTTATCTACACATTACAAATTCATGGAAACCTACTTCCACCACTACGCTGAGAATTGTGGTACTGTAGTTATAAAACATATCTCATAATCATGCATTGTAAATTACTTGACATCAGGGCAATGAAGTTCAATTTGGTTTATTAGCACTAATTAACAAAAGAATGCCATCTGGAAGTAATTTACAAGACAATTTGTTAACAAAATCAGAATTTGGATTCTGATTTTATAGAATACAAATTCAATTCAAAACAGTGAAATTCAATTCCAACACAATCTAATGATGTAACCATAAAAAATACAGTCTGAACCCGTCCTAAATATAACATTGCATAGTCAAATTAATTTAATTGTATCATTTAAAGCCGAGAGGCAAAACGTTGCTTATGAAAGGAAGGCGATGTAACCGATTTGGATCTTTGACAATGCAGCAATCCTTCTTCTAGAGCAAAGAAGTGACAAAGCACCTAGCCAGGAAGACTTTCTATGTTAAGAAAAAGTAAAGAGACTATACAAACTCAATGGTTCGGACCAGGAACGATACACTGAAAAACACAGAAGCATTGACCCAGAAGGAATTTCTGCAGTAAAGTATAAACGACAGTGCATGTAAGCAAAACATTTCTATCATAAACTCATAAGGATATATCACTTCTCACCTCAGGCCATTCATAACTCAACAAATGAAAATGCCACTACACAGTTGTTGGTTTTCATAAACGAAGTCAGCATTCAGGGTTGAGACGATGTGGGGCCGTTTAGGACAAAAACTGTTTTGTCTCTCACACACTACTAAAGACTCATACACACTCACAAAATATTAAACCAGTCTTTTCATCTTTCTTACATAATAATCTTTAAGCATTAACAGTAGAAAAGAGGTTGATAGCTCCCCTTCTTACACTTGTCATTATTTCTGAATCTGTTTTATGCTTTCAAATACTGTGCAAACTGTACATCATCACTATGTAATCCCTTGATCCAAACAGGTTTAAGTCAGCTGATGCAGTGCTGTGAATACTTGGCTTGCTGAGACAGAAGTAGGCTGATCTCAAACTCTTTCACCATATTGGACCTTTCACAAAACACATGGAGACAACAAAAAGATGCCTTAATCTTGTCTTTGGTGAAAGTTTTATTAATGGCAGCAAAGGTTGTATCAACTGCTCTGTATAGGACATAAGCACAACATCTAAGCATAGAAGAGCCAAGTCAAAACTAATTTCAACAATAAAAAACAAATAGCTCAGACATGGTAAATGGCAGTCCAGAAAAATACACAGCTAAACACAGAAGCAATAAGCTAGCATTTTACGAGAAGGAAAAACAAATATGGCAGCAAAAGCTCTTTCAGTGACTTTGTCATGAAAGAAACTATGTTAAACATAAAATCATTCAGCCAATCATCTTTTTAACAGAAAGACATGACAGAGTGGTAAGGTAAAGTTGCACCAATAACTGCAAAACATTCACAATGACAACTAGAGATAGGAAAGCCAGCAGAGTGAAGAAAAAATGTATAAGTCCTGCTGCGGCCAAAGCTCAGTGCATAATTAGAAAAGAGGTGTCAGCAGCACTGAGAAAGTAATTAAGCTGTCTTTCAAGCCTTTTGCTGAGGGAGATCAATCGTGTCTTTCTATTTTATGACTTTGTGTATAATGAAAGTAAAATGAATTTCAGAGTTCAAGACTGCTATAAATCACAGTACGGTTTTTTTTCACAATAAGAAGTCAACTTACAGCCAGATCTTGTCTAACATGTTTCTCAGCATATTTTTGTTTATACACCAGAACCTCTTTGTACAGTTCAGTCTGTACATGTTTTTCCCCATTTTAATTAGACGAGATAAAATTTCAAAGAGAACAAAAAATAAAACAGGCAAATGGAAGGTAAATAGTGTTAACAATAGCCTATTGTCTTCGGCACCTTTTGTTTCGGTTTTGCCCTACCGCCCCTACTCCCCTGAGGAGTTGTATTTTATTATTATTATTTTTATTTTTTTTAGAAAAAATTATTTTGAGTTTTACTTTCAGGACAAAAAAATTCTCTTAAACTATTTAAGAGCAAACAAAACTCACAATCAAATTTCTTAAAACAACATTAAATGCCACTGGAAAGTCTTTGTGTGCAGCATTTACCTCAAGGGCTCAAAGCTGAATCGCAGCCAACCTTCATCATAAACATCCATTCATCATTGTGACTTGTCACGGTTTATCTTCTCTTTACATTTTTTTCTTTCATGAAGCAACACTGTGCCCATGAAAGAAAAATGTGGTTTTGATTTACTCTTTCTGCACAGCTTTGTGAGCTGTACTCCATAAAAACAGGGCCACCGCGCACAGATGATAAAATGTGGTTGACACAAACTCACAGAGTGACAATAGAAACAGTTTGCAGGCTGTTTTTGTAAGGCTGTGAGTGTTCATAAGAGGTGGAGCTTTGGGCTGGCAGAAGCAAAGTAATGAGCATAACTGTCACTTCATTTAGCAGAAGTCCTGGAAGCGACTCAGCGTTCGCAAGCAGCAAGTGAACCTGAGAGTAATACTTCAGTAGATGAAGAGCAGCATGGACATTCCCATGTGAGTAACCTAAATATCTGAGTTTAGTAAAACAATAGATCTGTCTTCGTAATATTTATGCTGAAATAACCCTTAACTCTTCTAATCTTTGCTTTCACCTCTCTCCTCTTGTCAGCCCACAACCCCATCGCCATAATTTAAGACTTTCTGAACACATTCTTCTCGCCGGCTCTGTTCATCGAAATGACATGTGTGTGTTTTCATCCAGGTTTAGTCGTAAGCGGCATCTGTTACTTGGGTGTGATGATCAGCTTCCACTCCGTAGGAGAAAATGCTTGATGGGCTGGTCGGACTCTGCTGCACATTCAGACAGACTGATGTGAGTACACTAATCTGAATATGCCGCGAAAAACTGTTTTCATTGTGTGTTTGTTGGACGATGTGGTGTGTTTTTGTCATAAAAGAATTATTTGTGAAACTTTCAGAAACAGACAGTTTACCACTCAAGTTAATTTAATTTAGTTTGAAAGTAGGAGAATACAGTATGATGTTATCATAATCATGGCAAGTCAAAATCCAGAATTCCAGTTCTGTAACATCTAAAACCATCAGACAGAAACCTCCATATGATCTACTTGCAGAAATATTATAATGTTTTCATTCCTATTGATTTAGAAAAGGAATTGTGACATTCCTTGACACATGGAGATAATGGGTACAAACAACGAAACAGTTTTATTTCTTTGAAGTTATTTGAAATGGCTATGTTTAAGGCTACATTATGTTTTTTTATTATTATTTACTTCTGTCTTAAATAAGCAAAGATTAGCCTAAAGGATTTAACTTGAGACCAACTTATTGACTAAACCAGTATACCATTGTCTTTGTCCTCACCTTTAAATAAATATCCCGAAACCATTTTGCTGACTTCATTTAGGCAGATGTTTTCACTTACGTCTGCTGCTCCGATAGCGGAAGCAAGCTAATGAAGGAGGGACATGATTTCCTGCAAAATAACTTTTACCTCATGATTTTTTTTTCACCTTTTGTCATTTTACAATCATAAAATGTATTTAATGGCGGTCTTAAGTGAGTGACCAAGCTAAGGGGGATGGAGAACATTTGTAGATGCCGGTTTTTAAGTTTTAACAGATTCTCAACTGGGTTTCAGTCGGGGCTTGTCTTAGCCATTCTGACATGTGAATATGCTTTGATATGAACATGTGGGTTTTCAAACCCCGGCAGCCATTTGCAAGGCGTGTTATGAGTTTGTGGCAATTTTTCCTTTCTGATCCAATGTAGACAAAAAGTGGGTGCCAGTATTCGTTTACATTTTTAGAGCCACAATTGGACGCATTTGTGTACTGAGGTCAGTTGCAAGCTTTCTTGAAACTTTAGGTGTAATTATGCATCATAAACATGCATGTAAAAAACCAGTAGGCGTAATACAAACTATCAACTAACTAATCATTTAGTGATCAAATAAAAACAAAAAAGAGAAACTGATATTTCCATATAAAAAGCAAATAATAATGAAAGGCATTTATTAAGTAAATTATGCTGTCTCCATATTTAGCATGAAAGTTGTGGGACTGAATAAAATATTTGAAAAATAGAATCAATTCATTCATTATGTATTCCAAGTACTTTTTTTGTGCAATTCAACAGAAACAGTATGTTGCTGTATTCTAAGGTTGAGACACTTTTTTGAAATACAGTCACTCTGTCATGTTTTGTTTGTGGTTGATTTTAGACACACATGCAGAACAGCAGAAGTGTGGAGGTGATGATAAAAATATTTAATGAAGCGATGAGAAACAAAAAAAAAAATTTACAAAATCTACAGGAGACTCGGGTAGAAAATAAATCATAAATCCGAGGATATAACGGGGGGACTCAAGGGACAAAGAGCTGAACAGGAAGTAACTGAAGCAACAATTAAACTGGAGGAACTAAGAATAACTACAACAAATAAACATAACTAGAAACACTAAGAAGGACTGAACTAAAAAGGAGCCAAAACAAGATTAATCTAATCAAAAAATAGACTAAGGAACACAGAATGATGAACTAAATCAAATTCCAAAACGACTGAACAAACCGGGATTCTGGCAAACACTATCCAAATCAATTCAACAAAGTATTTTAAGTTGCATCCCTTTTATGTTTTGGAGGGTAACAGTAATACAATCTGCCCAAATTCTAATTAGCTTCAATTATCACTACTTCCTGGTTTGTTTTAATACAGCAAACTGTCTCCATAGTGAGAGTGTCTTCAGGTGTTTAATGCATTCAGTTGTTTGATAAATCCTGTAGACTGTGATTCCTGCACAGTTTTAGGTGGTTGATCTTCAATCTTTTAGTCATGTTAGTGTGAACTCCAAGTCTTTTCAAAGTCTTTGAAGACAGTGAAAAGCATGTGGAGTATCTGTGGCGTTAAAGTAGTACGTAAAGGGATCACTCAGCACAGCGTGGGTGCTGTGTGATTGATGTAACCACACCCTAATATTTTCAGCAGCAGGCAGGGTGTGCCTTCTCGTCATGCAGAACAACCTGCACATTAACTACAAATGCATAAAAACGAAAGATAACAGAAACATTAAAAACTGATAAATGGCAGGTAATTTCAGTTGTAGCAGCTGATCATCCTTTTCTAATATAGCCCTTATTAACTAACCATTTGGCTCATAATAAAAACTCCAACTGGTTTTCGTGGTGAAGTTTGTTCCATAATTTTCTCTATTGTACCTCAGTTGCCTTTATAGGTTTGTTTATGCTGAAATTAATTTGCACACAGTTGGACCGTGTTTTTCTTATTAGGAGACAGTTGGATGAGTTGGATTTTATTTTTAATTTATTTGAATAATAAATCAAAATAATTATATGGTAGGCGTTCACTAAATATGTGAACGCCTACCACGCTTTTTAGCTCTTGAACAATCATCTTTAATCTGAAATGTAGTTTTCTTCTGAGGTTAGCAATGTATATTTGGCAAATTAAGGGACACAAAATGGTTTGATGTAAGTATAAAACAGATTTCACCCAAAGAAGGAACACTCTCAATAACTCAGCAAGAAAAAATATGCTGATTATAAGCTTCAGGCCAACTGACAAAATGGTTGAATAAATTACTATTTTGTTTTTCAGGACAAGCAGTTCTTCCTCTTGGTTGTTCGACACGTGTGAGGACAGGTGGAAGATCAGTCACAAGAACACATTGGAGCTGTTGGAGCTGACGCAGCTCTGGGCCGACACAGAAAGTTCTGTGCAGAAAGTTTTAGAGTGTCTCAAAACCAAATGGGGCGATGTCTTCCTAGACCACTTGGTGAACAGCAAGTTTCTAGCCTTTCACAAAGACATCACGGATGAATATGGCAGGGAAGACAAGCAGCACTCGTGGGCGGTCATCGAAAAACAGGAAGAGGTCATTATGTATGGGCCTTATTATCCTAACTACAACAGCGGAGAACACAGCGAGGACATCATCATTACACAAACTCAAGAGCTTTTGGAGGCAGAGGGCTTCCATCAAGGCTGGACAGTGTATATTTTCACCATGAACAGTCCTTGTTTGGCAAGAAATTCGGACCCATGCATGCTAAACCTCGTACATAGAGCCCGAGACTGGTGGAGCATGTTTGCAGTAAAGACTTATATTGGCTATGTGAGAAGTTGGGGCTTTAAAGGAAACAAAGAAAATGTTTTTAAGGAAGTCAATTACAGACAAGTGGAAATTATAACTCGCAGTGTGGACTATGGGAGCTACGTTGAATCAGTTGATAAGATCGATGATCTCAGTCCTTTGTGTGAGACTGTGTTTATTGTTGCTAAGGACTTACTGAAAGGTGAGAAGCTCAACTTTGCTTTGATAACCACAGAAGAAAAACAGGAACAAAAGAGTTACTTCAAAAATATGAACAGTATACTTGAGTCCAAACAGGAAGAGGAGAAAAAACTCCTTATAAAGCAGCTGAATGCACTTGCAGAAGCAGCAGAGCCCTTGCTTTCAGGTGAAAATCAAGGCTTAGAAGAGCATTTGGAGAAAGGAAAGGTGTTTTCACTTAGTTACACTTTCAGCTCAGAGGTATGTGAAGGCCTCCAGGAAGAAATGAGAGCCAGGTTTCAACAGTGCTGGAGGGAGACAGTACTGGACAGGTGTGCGGAGTTTGTCAGGGAAAAGCTGACTGATGAGTTTAATCAACTCACTGTTCGGCTTTTTGTTGAGGACATTCACAGGCTTACACAAGCATATTTGCAAATCGGACAATTGAAATTGTAAAATTCTTAGTAAAACTGAGGGTTTGGAAAGATTGAAAACTATCAAAAACCTCACCCGTCACTTATATTACGTCAAAATGCTTTCTCTTTATTACATTTGCTTACAATATATCACAAATAACAGAGTACATGATTATAGTGGAGTGATGTTTTTACAGAAGCTTGTACATTTCTCATTCTTGTAATTACATATGGTAGTATCCCACATTTACACCGGTTACCTCTCGCTAGCAGCAGATTAGAAAGCATTGCAAAAATTCTGTACAGTTCACCCATCAATAACCATATTACATAGGACGTGAATTTTAATGTAGATTCCCACAAACATTTCAAAGGCCCCGTGTGCTACTGGCTAGAAGATGCAGATCTGATCCTCAGCCAGCAGAGGGAGCTATGTGCCTGCTGTCACGCTCTCATTCAGAATAATCAGCATTTACGCTTGTTAGGTAGTTCGTCTTCATAACCTTTTCAGACTTGACGTGCAATTAAGGAATTACAGCCAATGAGCCACGACGGAGGAGTTCTTGTTACACTAAACTGTAGATTACTTTCGCTGAGGTAATACTTAGGGTGAGGAGTGACGGATGAGACAGAGTAGGAGGAATTTACAGGAATACTTTGTATTCATTTATTTTCCCTCGGTTGTTTTGCACAGAGTTTTCTTGAGCGTTTCACAATTTCTAACTGATTATTATTTTTTTCTTTTAAAATACTTTTAGGTCTTCTTGGATGCTGTGCATCTTAAAGGATTTTTGCTGTTACTTCTTTAATTATAAACAATTGTTATGATGCACAACCGTAGCAATCGTTTTCCTGATAGATGAGCCAGGGTTCCTCCTCTCTTGAAAAGACTTAAAAACTGTGAAGTTTGCTTTTATAATGTCCAAGGTCTGGCTGTGAAATCAAATAGAGTAAGGAATACATTTGTTTTTTCAGACTTTTTTTTTTTCTTGTTTCATACTCTAAAGAATAGAAATCTGTTAATGCTTAACAAATGCAATTTACTTTAGTTATTTATATTTGAATATGTATTTTTACTTTGATTTATCACCTCTGAACTTCATTTTAACATTTTATGCATGACAGAACATGCACCTTTTCAAACACTTAAAGACATATTTTACAACGTTTTTGGATTCAAAACAGCTTCTGGTTTAATGAAATTGTTACTGTGGGTCTGAAGGAATATTCTTATTCTTATCCGAGAGTCCTTACAAATCCAAGAATGCTTTATTTTACTCTAGATGTGAGTGAAGCTGTGAAACATTCCTACTCCACACTCTGAAAAAGTTGACTTTCACATTTTTTTTTGTATTACTTACAGAATCTAAAGAAAATATTATCTTTAGAGACAAATGCCAAGTGTTTTTGCTTTCATGTCCTCCCCTAGTGTCAGCTAAACTTGGGTTTTTGTCCTGCCTTTTTTGTCAGTGTGCCTGTTATTTTAAACTCTTCTGTAGATATAGGCAAGGTTTAGCTGAAAGCAATTTTCTTGTAGCCGTCCTCTGACTCTCAATTTTTTTTATTGACTACACATAGGTCCTTAAGTAGAGTTTTTGTTACTGTAATGAAAGATGGATTTATTTTACACATCATTTGCAGGGATCCAAGAAAATATTATGGCTGCTGCGCTTTTTATTACTCAAAACAATTTCAGGCTATCTCTGTGATTGTTGAGGTTAATGATCTTTCCAAATACTTATTTTTTCTTTTTCTTTTCTTTTTTTTTACGATATAAAATCTTAAATGCTTTCACATCTTCTGCTGCTAATACAACATTATATTAATTTATCATTAGCAGTCTCCCAGATTGATCATTTGAAAGTTTGCCAGGAATTAAATATTTTTCTTCCACTATTTTCCTGTAAACTGACCCTGATAACACTTAGTGTAGCACCTCTGTGGTGTAACCTTTGTCACAAAGTTGATCTGTTTTTGTGTTTTGAATGTCCATAACATCCAGAGAAAAATGTCCAAAGCTGTGAAGGCAATACTTACACTTAAGCCTCTCATGTTTCTCTTAAGTGTCATGTACTGTTTCAGTATCTTTTAGGCAGTTTCTGCTTCCATACTGGCTTTGTAGGAAAAGGTTTGAGTTCGAAAAATGTTCCTTTATAATCCCAGTTTAATTGTACTTTGTCCCAAGTCGGTGTCTTGTCATCATGTCTTGGTGTGCAGTCATGACACTGATGCCACCGATTTGGAGAAAACGGTTCAGCTAGCAGTTCCTGGAGAGTTTTGTTAGGATGCTGTACATAGGTAGTTTTTTGAGATGCAGAGCTGTAGGTCTCCTAAGCCATAATTAGGTTGTTCCAAGGCTCTGTTTTGGAGCTGGAGGACCCACTGTGTCCACCTGGAGACATCTTCAGAGGAATGGTGCCTCCTTGGGCTGCCATATAGGCAGGTAGGGCTGAAATCTGAGGAGAAACGTACATTTGATTGTCTGAGAATCATATCAGAGTCTGTTTGGCAGTGTTGTCTCTCTCTGGCCAAAAGCTATAGTCACATAGTTGTCAAAGTGACTTACTTGTGTGTGCGGGACGTGGTGTGTGTACAAGTTGTGATTTTCTGGCTCTGTCTTTATCTGGCGAGGCTCCACTGCAGTGCTGGAGGTGGATGTTGTGGAGGAAGAAGAAGAGGAGGAGGAGCGGGGAGTGCTGCTTGGAGTAACTGGAGCCCCCTCAGTGCCTGGAGGTCCTACAGAGTACAGCAGAACAGTGAATGTGATTCGTATCTACAACTGCTTGTATCTACAACTGCTTGATTTCACAAAGTTTCTCACTTTGTGAAATCAAACCAGACTAAAATGTTCCAGTTTTAGATCAGTGAGGATGATCTATACAGTGATTTCTGTAAGTGAAATGTAATAAGAATTATATATTTTTAGAGGATTATTTAGTTATTTCTTCTAGTTAGAAATTGTTAAAATTACTGTGCCTTTAAATAAGTCCAGGTAATGATGTGATGCCTTCACAAGCTTCTGATAGGTTCATTCACAACATTTAAAGGAGCTGCATTTTGTATTTTCCAGGCACACAGTGACATTTTATAGCACAATCAGGTTTCAGTTGTTATAAAAATGCTTTATATATATCAAACATAACAAACGAAGTTGGACTTTGCAATTTGATGCCTTAAAATTAGCCTCTGTCTCTTTAAGAAGCTACCTTTAGCACATCATCACAATAGGGCTACTCCAATATGCCATTTATAACAGTTCTTAGGAGGTGAACTGAATTGAACTGAACTGGAAAGTATTTTGTATGATGAGTTCAGCAGAAATGCAGTTGCACCAGGTATTTGCTGATTGCTGCTGGCTAGTTTGAAGGACTCTCCCGGAACTGCTGGCTTCACCGTTTTCTCCAATCGGTGGCGTCAGTGTTATAACTGCACATCAAGAGACTATGAGAAGAGAACAGCTTGGGACAATGTACAGAAAAAGTCTGGTAATCCTAACTGACCTAAAACATGAAAATTTAGTCTGGTTCAAATTTAGAAAAATGCCCCTGTGTCTTTTTACACAGGCTTTGTAAACATCTGGTATAAACTATAACCTTGAAAAAGTATTGTGATCTTGGACAGGATATGGCAGCTCGTTAGTTTATTTTTGGTGAAGTCTCATATCAGTCCTTGTGCGTTTGAAGCTAACCTGTTTGGGACTTGTTTAAGTTCTTAGGTTTGCGTTTGCGGGTCTGGATCCCCTCTTTCTTCATAGCAAGAGGCCGGGGGACCTGAAGAGACGAGAAGAGACAGAATGAATTTATCTACGCAGAGTATTCTTGCAAATCCTTGAAACAATTTTGTAGATTTTACATAGAGTGCCTGGCAATGGTATTCTTTACCCAATGAACCACCATTTTGTAACTTTACTTCACAAACGTCAGTTATTTTGGAGAGATTTTATGTGACTAAGCAACACAAAGTCACCCCTGTTGAGTAAAGAACCATCTTTCATTACGGACACAAATGTTTTGTGTCAAAACATCAAGTTTTTGACGGGTATGTCTTAACCAGCTTTCCACCATTGCATATCAAAACAGTAAAATATTTGCTCTTTGTTTATTCCAAAGAAGTTCAAGCTCAGAAAAAACTAAGGACAAGTATGCCCAGAGCATGATTTGACCCCACCATGTTTCACCATGGGAATGGTTATGATCAGTGTTAGTTTGCCATCACTCACAGTGTTTTTATCTTAAGGCCAAAAAAACTGATAAGAACTCTTCTTCTGTATATTTGTTTTTCTACTTAATAGTCAGTTAGCTTGTAGACATAGTTGGCTGCAATAGAATTTAATATCAGCGTAAAAAGGGTTGAAAACAAACCAGACTTTTAAAAGTATTATGGGTGAAACAGTTTGAAAAGTATTTTTCGTCCCCTTCAAAATTATGCACTGCTTTCTGTTAGTCTGTCCTATAAAATCCAGACAAATACCTTTCAGTTTAGGTTGTAGAGTGACAAAGTGTGAAAAAGCATGGCAATGAAAGGCATTATGTTTGTTTTGTTTTTTTTTTACATTATTATTATCAATGTGCTCCTCTTACCCCGTGGAGTTTCATGTAGAGCCCACAGGCGTTGCAGACGGGTTCTCCCTCTGCGTTTCGTCGCCACAGGGTGGTGGTGGTGGTATGACAGTTTGTGCAGGACAGGCCCACCCTCCTCGAGGCAGACTGCAACAGGCAAAATGCGTCACTCATCAAACAAAGATACTGAGGGAAAATGAGCGAGAAGATGAAGGTGAAGAACATTTTTTCTGTGATCGCCCACCAGCCGTCTTTGGGGTTTAATGAGCGGCCTGTTGATGCCATTCATCTTGTGGTAAAGGCCGCATGCGTTGCACAGGTAGTGGCCGGTGCCATCGCGCCTCCAGAGGGGAGTTGACATTGCACCGCAGTTCACACATTCTCGTCCCTCAGCAAAGTCATCAAACAAATCTGAAGGGATGTTAAAAAGATAATGTGAGTCGGAAAGGTCTTTTTTATTTGGGGGCGGGGGGAGGAGGTATCGCAGTGGCATAAATAAACCAGTAGGAGGCATCTATATGCCCCCCCACATAGCAGCAGCCTGAATGGAATCCCTCCTTATCACTGCTCGCCTTAAGATAAAAACCTGGCCGGAAATAGAGATGGTATATAGAGCTCCATCAAATTCAAACGTCCATCACATCTCCTTCTCCCTGGGCCTCTCAGATAGCCAAACATCTGATAAATGTAATCTCCAGCCTCTCATTTGCCAAATAACAGAGTGTCTCCCAGGAACCACTTAGCCATTTAGAAAAAGGAGACATAAATTTGCAGAGTGGAGGAGACAGCTTGGATTTTCTCTCCTGGCATCACCTTCATACAACCAGAAAGAACACTTTGATGTGTTGCAGAAATTAGTAAGACAGTGAATTTTAAACCACATTTAAACCACTACATAAAGACTTTTTAACTGCACACTTCAAGGTGCATTATTGCCCCTCCTTCAGATAGCATAAATCAGGCCTGTATCTATCCCTCCCTCCTCTGGCTGTGCAGCAAAGCTTGTACGAGGGGCCTCCTCAAGGCTGAGAGCCAAAGCATAGCCAGCAGGGCGAGTTAACCTTGGGCTATAGGCAGCACATGTAGCCAACACAACACTGCGAAAACAGAACAATGCACAGCAGAAATCCTCTATCTGAATGGATGCCTTTTTGCATTTGATAGCGTACGTGTCAGAGAGCGTCTTTATCAGGTCTCAGCTTAAAAACATCCACACAAACACTTCAGGAGGCCAAAGGTGAAAGTGGAAATAAACAGCTACACAGAGTGTTACAGAGTAGAAGTTACTGCCATGCAGACAAATAACTGAGTGTGAGTTACATAAAAAGCTTTGAAAATCTCATTTTGATGAATCTTAGACTGGAAATGAATGGCGCTAATTATAAATTGGATGATTGGATGCATATTTTAGATTAAAAAAAACATCTCAAATATTTTTACTGGGTATATGCAGCCAACAATTTTTATCTTTTGTGGTTAATATTTAAACAGCAAAATTTACTTTTTTTATGTTGAATCATACATTAATAGAGTTAAATTTAGTACTTAGAAGCTTCTCCTTCAATTTTAAAACATCGTTTTATGATTTTTTTTAAAGTGATATGATATTACTTTTCAAGGATGAATAAAAACAATTCTGAACAACCAGAATGGGTGATTTTAATAATTTCTTATCTTGTGCTTCAGCAATTAAAATATACAGTAAAACATACATTATTTTTCAATAATACAACCTGAGTTTTTAGGTGTTACGCAGAGTAAATGTTTCTACCACTGTTTACTCATTAACTCAATAATAATAATAGTAATAATAATAATAATAAAAAAGTAATATTGCCATTAATACATAATAGGAAGACGTTGCTAGTCTTGTCTTTTTCTATTATTTTACTTTCCTATAAATGTATATAATTGGACATAGTCAATATATGAAGATTGCTTATTATAATTTATTTATTATGTAATTTGGTTTGCTTTATTTGATTTTCATTTTAACTTGGATTAAATAAAAAAGAAACCATGAATAACAACAACACATGTTTTTCTCCTATTTTTTTCTTTTTAGATAAATGTTAAGAATAACATAGAGCATACATTGAATCTTTTTACACTCTCAACTAAATCTCGTTTGAGGATGACATAACTTTGATATTAAAATTAGTTTCATATATATATATATATATATATATATGGTCCTCTGGTAGAGGACCCGAGCTAAGAGGAAGAAAAAACACACGCGGTGGGTGAGAAGGGAATTTATATATATATATATATA
>CAEFZY010050678.1:0-10577 GCA_903066815.1 Brachyrhaphis roseni
GTTTCCTCTTCGGGCTGAGCCCGGCCGGGCTCCATGGGTAAAAGCCCGGCCACCAGGCGCTCGCCATCGTGCCCCACCTCCAGGCCTGGCTCCAGAGTGGGGCCCCGGTGACCCGCGTCCGGGCGAGGGAACACGAGGTCCAAAGTTTTTGGTCATCATTGGGGTCTTCGGATTGCGCTTTGTCTGGTCCCTCCCCTAGGACCTGTCTGCCTTGGATGACCTTACCAGGCGCATGAAGCCCCAGACATTTTGTATATATAAATAAATCCCAAAACTTTCTGAAAGCACTTTATTTTTATCTTGAAACTACTTTCATAAAAAGAAAATTACTTGATAGAAAAAAAAGTGCTAATAAGAGTTGTACTGCTCTGAAAGTGGCTCATTCTTGATGAACTGACTGCATATATAAAGTTTTGGAGTCTACCTTTTCACCTTAAATATCTTGAAACTAATTTTTATGACAAATAAAAAAGTGGTTTAATTAGCTGCTGCTGCTGGTTTTATAATGTTTTTACCTCAATAGGGCCTGAACTTATTAAAATCAATATATTATAATAAAAAATGTAATTCATTTTATTCTATTTAAGTCAACATTACAATTCACTATACACTCAAAAATTTTCTGAACTTATTTGAGTGTTAGCAAAAATTTTGACCAAAGTCAAGTTATTGACTTAAGAGTGTCTTATACTTATACTTATTGAATTCACTCACCCTTTAAGGGTGAGTGAACTCAATAAGTATTAGTATATAGTATATAGTAAGTACAATGTTATGAATAACAGTGTAGATGTTTGTGGTTGCAAATGTGACTGAAATGTTGAAGGGTAAAGCCTACTTGCAGAAGGCAAGTAGGTTAGTTTTAGCATAATATAGTTACATAGGGAGAGAATGTGTAAACACCAACATTAGAAATGGGACAATCTTGTAATAAAGAATGCTAAATATGGTCACTGCTGAGACTCTAATGTTTTCCAGGCTGATGATAAAGACTTGGACTGCAAACCTGGATTCATGGCGTCTTTTCTGGACTTCCTAAAGACAGGCAAGAAAGAGTCTGACCTGGTGCTGGAACAAGATGAAGTTGAGCAGGACGTCCTGGATGCCTGTTCCTCTCTGAAGGGAGGAATCAGGCCTCTGTCCTCATCTCCTCCTTCCCTACCTCCACCTTCTCCACAGCCACCTCCTGAAGACTTCAGCCGAGACAGGCAGAGTGAGGAGGGGATTGAGCTGGTGCTCACTGGCTGCCCAAGTCCCTGCAAGCCTCTGGATGAGGAGCTGAAGCGGAACCTGGAGACGCTGCCGTCTTTCTCCTCAGACGAGGAGGACTCTGTGAGCAAAAACCAGGATCTGCAGAAGAGCATCTCGTCTGCTATCTCGGCCCTCTATGACACCCCACACTCACTGGCTGCAGTGATGGCCTCCGCCATAATCAAGACCCAGCCTACCCCCTCCCCACTGATGCCTCAAGGGGCGTCTGTGAGCCCTCCCCTTCCTGCTGGGCCTCCTGTTGTCCCCACAGTAGAGTACATAAAAGAGGAGTCGCTGGCGTACGGTCAGCAGGAGATACCAAGGGACGAGGATCAGAGGGTTAGCTCCACATGGGTAAGCAGACTAAAAACAGAGAAGAGAGATGCACAGAAATGGGTAGAAGAAGAGAGAGAAGAGGAGGAGAGAGGGGAAGAGTCTGGGAATGATGAGGAAGTAAGAAAAGAATCGGAGAATCTGGATAGTAAAGACACGGAGGTGGAGGAAAAACTGACTGATGATCTGGAGGCTTGTAACACTGAAGGTAATAAAATCAGTAGGAAGGAATGATGACTATTTTGTATTATGTAAAATGGACTTTTATGAGCTTTACATCATGCTATGTAAATGTATGTTTTTGATTCTCTGATCAAAAACATACCTGGAGTGTTGCCTTATTCTTTCATGCATGTTTGAGAAATCCTTTAATCTTCTGTGGCAACCATTCAGCTGTGCAAATCGCCGGGGTGGATCGAGCGCCGCCTTCGAGACACAGCTCCTGCTCGGGCATGTAGTTTCCACACTTCTGGTGGAACTGTGAAGCTGCACTGGAAAAAACACAAAATCTTATCAAGTAATTTTGGCCTAGTTTCTACTGCAAATATCTTGGTACACTCTATATAACACAATGCTAAATTACAAGTAACTTTTCAGCAAGAAAGGGGAGCATTCTTTCAATAATTAAGCTCCCATCTTAATTCCTTAATATCAGTAATTCCTTAATGTTGATGGCAATGTACTAGTTCCATTGGCAGATTATTTCACTTATCACAAGACATCTTTCCCATGTTATTAATGAAGTAATCTGCTGCCAGTAGAACTAGTGCTTTTTTGTCAATGTTAAGAAATTATTGATTTAAAACAAGCTCCTTCATGAAAAATTACTTATAAGTTAGTTTTGTGTCATTTCAAGTGTACTAAGATATTTGCACTAGAAACTATGCAAAAATACTTGGTAAGATTTTGTGCTCTTGCAGTTTGTTGAGCTCATTATACAAGATACGTCTCAGTGAAATACTGATAAAAAAAAAAAAAGTTGTTTAAGGGGTTGATAGAGGAGCCATGTTGTGAAGACTTACTTTCAGAAAGAGCAGGAGTTTTTAAAGGGACAAAGGTCCAATTTAAAGGCATTTAATCAGGAAGTAAAATTTCTTTTAAGCTATATTTGATATATATGTATCGTTTTTATGCAGGTAACATAGTTACTTGGTTGTGCTATAAAATGTCGCTATATGGCTAGAAAATACATAATATTGCCTGCCCCTTTGATCTTCAGTAGAAAATGTTCTAACTTGTGTTTCAGATCCTCCACCAGAACCTTTACTCTCCCCACTACCTTCATCATCTCAACCCCCTTCTCCCCGGCATTCTCCGCTCACCTATTCCTCACCCTCACCCCTCCACACTTTGAGTTTGTCCGTTCCCTCATCGCTGCCCATCCAGCAGGGCGAGGACAAGGCATGCCCAGTGCTCCTGTCCTCTGAGTCTCAGCCTCAGCCATCCTCCTATCAGGCTTCCACCTCCCCACCTCCTTCCACCTCCCCCCCTGCCATTCAATCATCCCCCCTCTCCAGCCTTCCCCAGTCCATTCCCCCTCCTTCCACCACGCCCCCCCCTTCGTCCTCCGATCAGGACCAGGACTATGAAGCAAGCGAACCTTCTCCTTCTTCAAAGTCTGCCTCCTCACCCTCTCCATCGTCCTCTGAGCCGCCGTCACCCCCGACTCCAGAGGAGACCCAGGCGTTGCAGCGCCTCACCTCTCTGCACCTGGCAAAGAAGCAGGCTGACGTTGCCATTGCTGGGGAAAGCGAAGAGGAGGACAGTGGGAGTGGAGGAGAGGGAATCTTTCGGGAGCGAGACGAATTTGTGGTTCGAACCGAAGACATTGGTACTCTTAAGGTAAACGCCCCCCACACACAGCTTCCAAGATCTACAGTTGAAACCATATAAATACACTGCATAAAACACGTAGCCTTTATTACTCTGCCAAAACACAAAATGTTATGACATTGCAAGAATGTCTTTTACTTTTTATATGAAAGTAAAGGAATTATTGACTGAAAACAAGCTCCTAAATCTTGCGGCAAAATTATTTGTAAGTTAGTTTAATTTTATTTCAACTGTACTAAAATATTTGCACTAGAAACTAGACCAAAAATATTTGGCAAGATTTTGTATTTTTGCTGTGTGTGGCAATAAATCCAACTAAATCTTTTGAATTTCAAGTAAGTTAGGATTATCAATATATATTCTATATCTATATAATCTCCCCCACCACTACATTGAACTCACCCCAATCAAGCACAAAACTAATGCTAAGCGGAAATCCAGTCCATGTAGCTGCATATAGTATCGACACATATGCCGTATTTTCTGGACAATAAGTAGGACGTTTTTTCATAGTTTGGCTGGTCCTGTGTTTTATAGTCAGGAGGGAATTATATGTATTTTTTTTCTTCATGACATATTTTTAACTGATGAATTAAATGTTAATTCATACTGATGGACATGAACCAAGCAGTAAACATCACTGAAAGCTAAATGCTGAAAGCTAGATGGCCAGGGCTGGAGAAACATCTCCACAGTTGGGAACATAAAGAACATGCTGCCAGTGTTCTGATGATCTGTGCGACCTTGTCACACTTTCCTGCTGTAGCGCATTCAGATAGCTATCTGTCGGTGCTACCTTTGAAAACTGCTGGAGCACCTGTTGAGACTTGTTAACTGTGACGTTATGTCTTCACGCCCTGTAAGTTGCCAAGGAGAGGAATTTAAATGAATTCGCAGGCGGGCCTCTTGGTATTACTGCTTCATGCAACTCAACATCTATGTCATCCCAAATTTACACTGCATGCGTCTCTCCTCCGCTGCACACTTTGCTGAGGGAAATAAGTTACAAATATGGCAGCATCACAGTGTGTGGATGTTTTGCTGCAGGTGGGAGTGGTAAACTATGTGATATAGTACTATATGGGATCATGACAAAATGATGTGAAAATAATGAAGCATGATATCAAGCCATCAGCCAGAAAGTTAAAGCCTCAACAGTAATGGGTCTTTCAAAGGTGCAATAACCCAAAGCATACCACCTAATTAGTGTCTTAAGTGTCTTCCAAGTGTCCTAAAGAGAACAAAGTCAATGTGTTAGAGGTCTTAGCAAAGTCCTAGTCTCAGTCCCATAGAATACCTCTGGATATAAGTGGAGATGTATGTGGAAGCAAGGCTTCCAAATAAGATTCAGTTATACTGGTTGTGTCAGGAGGAATGGGCCAATAGTACAGCAACCATTATGAGACACTTGAGGAAGGAATCTCAGAACATTTGACCAAAGCAGTATATTTTAAAAGGCAATTCTTCAGAATACTGAGGAGATGGATGGAAACCTTTGAACCTGAAGAAAGTTAAAAGAACGTTATAAAAAAAAGTTTCTATACACTGCAAAAACAAAAAATCTTGGCAAGTATTTTTGGTCTAGTTTATAGTGAAAATATCTTAGTACTCTTGGAATGAGACAAGGCTAACTCATAAGTAACTTTTCAGAAGGTTATATAAAAGCTTATTTTAGGAAAGCTCTCCAACTGATGAAGTCGACATAACAGTATTTCTTTTGATGCTGTGCATCTGAAAAGCTTTCATCACGGTCTTGGTCTTTGGAAATGCTTTGAGGAGAGATTTGTAGCACTGCACAATCTCACCTGGTGTTAGAACTAAAAAAGAAATTAAGACAAAACAAATACTTAGTCTGTATGATTGACTCTGCAGAAGGTTGGCGACCTATAAAGTTTGCACTATGTGCTTCAGCTGATCTCGCTCCGTCAGTTTACGTGGCCTACCACTTGGTGGCTTCCATTTTCTTATAATACTGCTGACAGTTGACTGCAATATTTAGGAGTGAGAAAATTTCATGACTGGATTTGTTGCAGAGGTGGCATCCTATCACAGTTCCACGCTGGAATTCACTGAACTAATGAGAGTGAGCCATTGTTTCACACATGTTTGTCATTCTGCATTCCTAGGTGCTTAATTTTATACACCTGTGGCCATGGAAGTGATTAGAACACCTGATTCTGGTCATTTGGATAGATGAGCAAATACTTTTCAATCCATTGTATACATACAATATAGTGTATTAATATAGTGTATCTGGTATCAACTGAAAGTGGTGTGAATAAAAGATTCCTTATCAAATGACCTGAGTTGTTTCTTTATATTGATAGATGGCTTTGCAGACAGGCCGAGAACCTCCACCCATATGGAGAGTCCAGAAAGCTTTGCTCCAGAAATTCAGCCCAGAGATTAAAGATGGCCAAAGACAGTTCTGTGCAACCAGCAATGTGAGTTTTCCAAAGTACATATTCTTAGTACAAGTATTCGTACCCCTTGAATTGTTTTTGCATTTTGTCACCCTGTAACCTCAGATTTCAATGTGTCTCATGAGATTTTATGCAACAGATCAACATGAAGTGATAGAGAATCATGAATTAAAAGAAGATGGAAGAATGAATCTCATTTATTTTTTAAATGAATTGCTCAAAAGTATGGTTTTTGTTTTTGGCCATCTTGATTTCCACTTTTTAGAAGCACCTTTCACTAAAGTTACGTCTCTATTAGCTTTGTGCATTTCTGCCTATTCTTCCTTGCAAAATAACTCAAACTCAGAGTGGATGGAGTGTTTTTGGAACTTCAGTTTTTAAGTCTTGCTGCAGATTCTCAGTTGGATTTAGGTCTGAACTTTGACGGGACCATTCCAGCCCATGAATGTACTTGGATGTAGACCATCTCCCAGACCATCTTGTATGTTTGGGACTGTTGTCCTACTGTGAGATGAACCATGATTGTCCTTTATTAAGCTTTTTGTTTACTTTTACAAACAAAAAATTCAGCTGTGGGGTTCCTCAAGAGTCCATTCTATACCAACTTTTATTAAAGGGTCAGTATTATGTAAAAATGACTTTTTTGAGTTTTACAAAATGTTATCTTATTCCATCATCAAAAACACCCCTAGACTGTGGCCTTATTTTTTTATGCATGTTTGAGAAATCCTTTAATGTCCCGTGGCCACCCAAGTGTTTGCACAGCTGAACACTTGGGTGGCCCTAGCTCTGCCTTCGAGGCACAGCTCCTCCTCAGAGCTGGAATTTCCAAACTTCAGAGCTTCCACCTCAGATCAGCCCTCCCCCGCAACTCCCCAGTCAGCTCCTTCAGACTAGCCAGCAACAATTAGCAAACTCCTGGTGGAACTGCGCTCATTGTACAAGCTACTTCTCAGTGCAACTCCTGAACAGCGCTTTGCTTTCTGAAACTCCTGAAGGTGTAGTTTCAGAAAGAGTAGGATTTTTTTAAAGAGACAGAGACCCAATATCAAGGCATTAAATTTCAAAGCCATTTTTTAAAGTCATATTTGATATATATAGTAACATTTTTATAACTAAAGGTAGTATAGTTACTTGAGTATGCTATAAAATGGCACTATGTGGCTAGAAAATACATAATACTGCCCCTTTAAGGATCCATTTGAGCTGCATAGCTCAGATTTTAGCATACTCATTGTCTCCTACCAAATATATGATGGTGACACTCAACTTTATATGTCTGTATCACCACATGACCCTGGTCCAGTGAACTTAAAACTTTAAATTTCTCTGTGCTGGATCTTAGAGGTGTCATAGTAAATTAGGTTGATTGTTCATGGCTACCCTTCTCAGATTTTCATTTGTAAACATTTTAAAAATGATTCATCATTTTTCTTCCACATCAGATGGATGCGCACTTGGTGTGTCAGTCCCATAAAATTGCAGTAACTCATAACGGAAGTTGATGCTAGGTAGAACAAGTGAATAACTGTTTTCCTCAGTATCTGGGCTACTTTGGGGACGCCAAAATGTGCTACCAGCGTCTGTACGTGAAGTTCCTGGAGAACGTCAACAAGAAGGACTATGTCCGGGTGTGTTCTCGCAAGCCTTGGCACCGAGCCGGCCTGGCCCTGAGGTAAGGCTGCATGTTCAGTTTCTCCTCTTACTGACTTCAGATTCATTGTCCAGCTGCTTGACTCTGATGAGAGGCGCTCACTATGTTTGTCCTTTTCTTCCATCCAACTGTCTGACAGACGGCAGTCTCTGACTAAACAGGTGCAGAGCATTCAGAGTCAGAACCAGTCCCGAGTGGAGAGAGATGACAGAGACAAGGAGAGACAGAAAGAAAAAGAGATGCAGGAGCAGAGAGCCAGAGAAAAGGAACGAGAGAGAGTACAGAGAGAGAAAATAGAAAGGGAGCTCAAGGAGAGAGAGAGAAGAGAGGAGAAGGGGAAACAGGAGAGGGAGCATAAAGAGAAAGAAAAAATAATGAGAGAACGAGAAGAAAGAGAGCAAAAACAGAGGCAGTTCAGAGGAACGGAGAGAGAGGTGGAGAGGATGAATGAGCAGAAAGGGAGAGAGGAAAGAGAAGGAAATAACAGTGAAAGAGAGCAGATGGAGAAGAGGAAGAGAGAGAAGGAGAAACAGGAACAAGAGTTCAGAGAAAGACTGAGACAAGAGAAAGAACAGAAGGAGAAAGGAGAAAGGAGGGAAATCCTCAAACAGCAGAAGGAAATGAGAGAAAAGCAGAGTGAGCAGAAAGGAAGGGAAAGAAGAGATATTGAGAAAGAAAAGAGACAAGGAAGAGATAACAGCTTGGACATTTTAAGAGTGAAAGAAGAGAAGAGAGAAGGAGAGAAAAGCAAGATATCTAAAGACAGAGCCGAGCCTCCACCAAAGAAGAGGAAGAAGTGGCTGAAGGAGGTGCCGTCCTCATCCTCTGAGTCTGACTCCTCCTGGCCTAGTGACGATGAAGGTCAGCTCTGTGTGAACATGGCTGTACATATCTGTCTCATTCTGTCCACTCAGTGACACAAATATTTTTATGACTTCAGTTTTATTTTCAGATTGTGGTGAAACAGCATAGGAAGCACATAGTGTGACAGAAACTTTGTCTGAAATTTAAATTAGGAAATATTATGACCAACAACGCCACCTGGGGTTATAGGCTTAGGACTAGTCAGATTCCCACTGTTTACAAAAAAGCTGTGCCAGGTCAAGACAACAAAGAGAGGTGGATTATTACTTTGTATAAAGTACAATTTACTAACTGCACCAAATACACAACATATATTGCATATTAGCTCTTCAACAATAAATTGTATCCTCAAACCCAATCGATAACTAACAAAAAATTAATGCCAAAAAGAGAAAAAAAAGAACACTGCAAACCAAACAGCAAAAAAACAATGCAAATGAAACCAAGAAACAAAATAGCAAAACAAAACATGTAAGCAAATGACAAATTAAATCTGCATGCACAGCTAACTCTGTGGGCATTGCCCCAAAGCCCGACCCACACGCGGGTCGGGCTGCCCACACGCGTGCCTAGAGAACAGGAAAGACACCACCTGTCAGTCCTGCCCGAAGTAGGCATGATTACTAAGAACTAGTCTTAAAGCCAGGCAAAACTAACCTGGAAATGGTGGATGCAAAAGGGTTGGGGAATACACGGACACGAGATTGTGGAGTCTGTTTGTGTTGCACCCTTAAAAAGAACTAAAAAAAAAAACTCATATATTCTCACTTTTATGCAACTTTATTAAACAAAATCCACGGTTCAGCATACAGCGTGTGTAGTTTTCTCTCTTTCCGCATATAATCAAAAGTCATGAACTTTCAACTCCCATCATGCATTGTGTCCTTAAAGGGGTATTATCATGACAGAAATCTATGAAATAAAATAAAGTAGTTTAAGCACATATTTAGCCATAAACCAAATGAATTGTTTTAACTAAATACTAAATCAAATAAATGCTTGCTCAATAAAATAATTATGCTTATTAATTTAACAGTATCACGTTCTTAACATATTTTCAGGGCTCTACACCCTCCCCTACTAAAATAATAAAATGTTTTCAAAACATTTTACACTTCAAAACTTAAATAATGTATTCTTACTACTAGCTTCTAACATTGAACTCATCCAGGTACCATTTAGTTACATGTTGCTCTTCAAAACAATAACCAATACTACACACTAAATGACTACAAATGCATGCATACAGAATAAGTACATTTACTTATATTCCTGTTTCAGTGTATTAACTTAAATCATCGGTACATTGGTAGGCCTCCCAAGTCCATTAAGTCACATATGGCTAAATCTACCATTCCACCTTATTAAATGTATCCACATTAAACATGCTTTGAATGTAGTATGACTCCTTACAGACTACTTTTGTGTTACCTTACAAAACACTCACTTCCCTCTGTAAATCCATCAATAACTTTTAAGTGTAGCTTTAGTCACTAGAAATATATTTTTGCAAAATGACTCTTATTTGTAACTGAATATTTTGTACCAAATGAATAATAAAACATTTTCAATTAACTTTAGCTGTAACTGGAACTATATACAATTCAAAATACAATTCCTATTTCGTAAAAGATATGAAACTAGGTTTTCCTAATTCATCATATGTAAGGATAGATTTTGGTTGACGTGTTCTTGAAGAACGTCGCTCCTGCTCCACCTCCTGATCACCCTCTGAAGAAGCATTGATGTCTTCCTCAGGCATTTCAAGTTCAAATACTTGATTTTCAGTATCCATGTCCGGATTTTGACTTGTGTCTTGGTTCCGCATGTCTCCTTCCTCATGTCTCTCGTCCACTTGATTACTGACGTCAGCAGAAACATTCTCATCCTGAAACTGGCTTTGTCTTTGTACAAGTCTCCTAGTTTGGTTTTCTTCTGCAGATGTGCTTGATCTGGACTGAAAGACTGGGGCTTTTGGGTTGAGACTGGTAGTTTGGCTTTGATGGGCAATCCACACAGAATACTCGTCCTCACTACAGCTGTCAGAATCCTCATGAACTTGAGCTCTGGTTTGGTGTGTTTGTCTGCTTACTTGTCTCTTTTGGTTGTGTTTTTCTTTTGGTTCTTTAGTGTCTTGTCCATCAATAAGATAAGGACAGGGTAGTAACACATTCCTATGAAGGATTCTTTCCCTCCCTTCACCATCTAATGGTGTCACC
>CAEFZY010050679.1:0-26938 GCA_903066815.1 Brachyrhaphis roseni
AGGCTCATCACAGGTAGCGCAAGGCAAACGAATGGACGGAGAACACAGAACGGCAAACATAGACGAGGACCCGACAAAGAACAAAGACAACGGAGGGAGTAAATACACAGGGAGGCAATCAGGGAAACAAGACACACCTGGGAGTAATCACGGGGAGGACAGGACAACACGGAGAGCACAGAGACACAGAACTTGAACTAAACACACAGAAAAACACAGAGAACTCGAAAATAAACACAGAAAAACACAGATCACGACAGTGTGTTTAAATCTCTCTTACACACACACTCACTCAATGCATGTTCTGACACGTTCTAAGCTTTATGTCTGTATTTGCAACTAAATGAGCAACATCACTGGCCAATCAGACAAGTCTTTCTTCATCCAATCAGAGTATTCCTTGCAAATACTTCATTTGCTTGGAAAAATGACAACCAATCACAACCAGCACCTCATAATACAGCACCAAACAAAGATGTTACTAAGCAAAATGTTAGGATTCAGGAAAAGTTAAGAAAACTTAATACAATAAATATTGCCTTTTGTGAGCCACTGATGAAATGTCTTAGCACTCTTAGCTTAGCAAGTTTTCTGGGGGAAATCTTTTATGAAATATGAAGATATGATTTAAATATAAACACAATGAAACAGATCACATCACTGCTCTCATGCCACCAAACTTGTGACTCCAGTTGACTTTCAGCATATTTCTGCCCTCCTTGATTTCACTGATGACCTCTTTATGTTTAAGACTCTTAACAAACTCACACTTTGATATGGAGGGCTGGGGTTTGCTGCTCACACTGTGAAAGCTTTGTTAAACACGGTTAATGGCCAGGGGGAAAGTTTATTATAAAATGGTGGTTAAACTGAATTTGTGTTGTAAAGATAATGTCATAGAGCTTTATTTCGTTGGACACTTTAATGGTGAAACCATGAATATTTACAATGTGGACATGGGCCCTTGATTTTCAGGCAGAGGGCTTGATCAAAACGGTCCAAATAAAAATTATTTTCCACTGTTTGTGCTGTAGAAAGTTATAGAAATCACTTTTATTCCTTTAGATGGAAAGCTTTCAAGGACAGCAGACAGTCACAGCAGACACCACAGGGATAATTGCTTTGTCCCACCACTTTTAAAAGTGATTTTTCTTTCTCCGTTTTCTCTCTATGGAAAGTGATGATGACATAGACCCAGTTTCAACTCAGTTTATGTTCTCAAGCTTAAGACTTAAGAAACGCCAAGACCTTGCAGAACATTTCCGTCGACGAATGTGGGTTTGAGTCACAGAAATAAATCATAGAAATCCTGTTTTAGGGCTTAACTGTACCAGGCAGGTGGGAATCTATTCCATCACAGATTAATTCATCGTCCATTGTTTCAGTATGCCAAGCGAATTGATGGGTTTTGCCGATTGTTACACTCCTGAGGCACAAAAGATACGGATCTAAGCAGATAATTAGCCGCTACTCAAAGCTGCAGGGCAGCAAATAATAACAAATTACACTTCGCTCATGGCTGTACACACACATGTTTACGTGGCTTCCTTTGGGGGGACTTTCCATTGACATCCATTCATTTCTACAGCCTAAACCTTACCCTTATCCTAACCCTGGCCCAAACCAAAACTCAATTCACCCAACTGGGTCAGGGGTTAGATTATAGAAGTTGCAACTGTAGTCCTAAATCTTCCCCCTGGCCCCAAAACAGTGTTTCCCATTCTTTGGTCCCCACAAGGTATTACAAACAAACACGCACACAGACACAATAGAAAAGAGTTTTCTGAGCTAAGCATAAAGGAAAGACATAAAGCTAACTTATGTGGATATAGAAACATAAAAATAGACTGAAGTACCCTAAAAGACATATCTAGATCCTCTATTTTGAATATAATTTAAATGTGTTTTGTTTATTTTATTGTTTTTTTATGTTTTTATTTATTTGCCAGAAGCAAGTATAAATAATTAACATGTTATATCCAATAGCACTTAATGACATGGCTAATATGCAATGCTAACCCCTAGAATGGCCTTTTGAGCAGTGAAACAAGGTGTTTGTAAATAAACAAAATGAAAAGTAATACTTTCAATAGTATCTTGTAACTCAGAGGTTTGCATACATTTATTAAGTATGTGATAAGATTGTTATTTAAACTGTAGAACATGGGTCAAAACACTTGGAAAATGATCAAAAGGACTTTTGGAGGACCAGTGTTTTCATGAGGGAATTCTTCAGATTTTACCATATTGTTACATGAGGAAGGATGTAACATTAAACATTTAATACATTCACAGCTGTGGCTCTAATTAGCTTAATTTACTGCATACAAACCTGACACAGCCATAGGTTTTTCCATGAACATCTGATCTCACTTTTCTGCCATTTAGAAAAAATAAATAATATTGGTCATCTTAGCTGACCCAAAGCAGAAAGTTTAGGTGTTTTTGTGTCGTTTTGTGGCAGTTTTACAGCGCCACTGATGGGCCTGGCTGACCAATCATGGCTGACCTACTCCATCATTTTCTGTGGAACTGCATCCTGTTGTGTGGACATTTTTTATTATTTTTTTTCTTAATGGTTTGCACACATTTCAAACATGATCAATGATAAATACAGAATTTTATAATACAGAAATTTTATAATACAGAAATACAGAATGTTTTCAAACACACATTCAGTAGTTTGTAATTACAACCAAATAAACTAAAAGGAAAAGGCAAAATAAATTCCCTTTAACAGCTTTCCATTTCATTTAATGAATATCTTATTTATATTATTGGCCAAAATGTTTTGACATTGAAAAATAAACTTTTTTTTTTATCATTTCAATACATCTAAAAATAGTGTTTTAGAATTCTGAAAGTGTAGACAAATACAGAAACATAATACTATAATTAATGAGAATAAATAAATGGAGTCAGTTTATCACAAACACATCCTGTTTTCTATAAGTTCCCACATCAACTCGTCTGTCCAGCCTTTCCTCACAGATGCAGGATCAGCTCTCCTTGTGTTGCTCCAAGGGAATGGACTCTTTAATGTGTCTATTCTGTATACTTAAGCTCTACAGCAATCTGCAGTAGTGCTGTGCTGGCTTGTTTATTGGCCAAAGCACAACCTTCTCCTCCCTCAGCTCTTAGTGTGTTCATGCTCTGGGCCTCTCCATCCTCTTTCTGAATATTTTTTCAGACCAACGTTATCGACTCCTCAGCGTTCGCCAGCGTTCCCCTCTAGATGGCAGAGCTCAACGCTACACACTGCTGCTGCTGCTCATTTCCTCCTCTGGCACCAAACGCAGCCTGGGACCCTGGAACCCTGGGCACTGCATGTCTCTATGTCTGAATTAGTCAGCCTGACACACAGACACACATGCATGCACACCTTTCCAAATAGCTATTGATTAGAGATTGATTGACCGGCTCCTTGTTATAGGATCTGAGAATGAGGCCCACAGCCAGGCCAGGGAAACTTGCTGACTCGTTCGACATGAACAAATAAAGTGACAGTTCGGACACACACATACACGCGCACGCGCCCACCCCCACACACTCAGTTGATGAGTTGCGTGTTCTGGCAACCTGAGGCCATTTTGAATGAGATGGGACCCTGTTGTGTTCTGTAGTGCTGACATCTGCAACTTTAACTACAAATTTCGTAGAACGGACACACAAAGGCGGTTTTACAAATCTAGTTTGTGTTTCTTTCCTAAAGTTTTTATCTGTAGGATACAGATAAAAACTTTATCCTAAAGATAAAGCTTTATCTTTAGGATAAAACTAAATTCTAGACTGAATTTATGTTCAGAATCATTAACTGGACATAAATTCAACTACTTTAAAAAATATTGACAAGCGATAAGCTGAAATATTGATTACTGCTTTTTCAAAAAGTGATACGTTTTTTGAAATCACCTGAGCTTCAAAAAGAAGCCATGTCTAATATTCCTCAATAAGTTGAATTCAGCTGCTTTGAAATAGCGTATTAAAATGTGAAGATATTAAAACACAAGATGATGTTGATTGGGAATCATATCAAAGTTATTATTTGTATAAATTGGTGCATTATTTGTCACAGACTGTAATGCATGGGACTCTAAATCTCTGTTTTCCCATGTCCACACACAAGCACAAATATGGAGTTTTCTCAAATCTCCTCTTTGGTTAGAGTTTTTATAAACAATTGCGCTCAGTGATATGAAACAGTACAGCTAAAATAAAGATTATTTATTATTTCTAATCTTCACTGGGTGTTATGTTGAGTTCTCGTGTGGATGAAAGACCAAAACACAAAAAAAGATATTTGTTTTCCTAGATATTTGGCTGTGTTTGGACTACGTCATAGCTTTAGTCCATGGAAAAAAAAAAAAGTGTATAAATGTGTAATGTTTGCTATGTCTGCCATCTCTGTTATTTCAGTGGTAAACTTAGAGAAGGTCTTGATGTGCCACTGAAAATCGGAGAAGCAAATGAGTCATGAACTATTGCATCATTTCCATCGGTCCTTTAGCTTTAACATTTTTACTTCTCTTCAGAGCAATGACTTTGTGTTTGTTGGGGTTTGAATAAATCAGATTGGACAGTGAATTAGGTCCAGAAAGATGAAACATCTCCTGAAATGATCCTGTTGTGAAAGATGGAATGATCCCATTAAGGAAGGTTTGCCTGTGGGATTGTTACCTCATTAACATGCAATTAGTTTTGCGTTCCTTGTTGACCTTAAAGGTCAACAAGCTCATTCAGCCTACCTTCGCCGGGGTCGCCTCCTCCATCCGATCTAATTGGTCGCAGGGCAGGAAGTGGCAGTCAGCTGGCTCATCAGCTATGGAGTTTAATTGGTGGATAGGACAGGTGGCAGGCAGCCAACCAGAGAGGTCAGGAATAATGATTGTGTGTAGTGTCGCTGGTCCAGGTGGGAATTGATGGAAAGTAATCTGATATTTGATTAGTTTGTAAAAATAAAGGGAGGGCAGTGATCAGAAACTCACACATATACCAAACATTCAGCATGGACACACAAACACACACACAGTGCTGCTCCTTTGAGGCCGGGTAGACAGATGGGAGGTTGATGCTAATAGGACACACGGCTAAATGGGCTAATGGACTGTTCCCAAGGAAACCAAAGGACCATGCGTGTGTGTAAGAAGACAAACAGCGAAATAGATTGGCAGCACACTGCAGTTACTGTTTGCATAATCTGTGTGGTTAAAGGACTGGCAGGTTTACAGGTCTGTGTGCCCACTGTGGCCATTTGTGAGAGAGAGAGTGACGCGGTCAAAGGATGTGTGCCTGTTGAAATCCTCTAAATCAAACTGTCAAGGCAATAACAAGAACCACCTGCAGCCTTTACTACAACCAGACGCACAAGAGCCTGGGATCTCACACAGAAGATGTGTGTGTAAAGCAGTAAATTTATTCTTAGTTTCTGCACCTTTTGGTGTACGAAGGACCTAGACTATAACTGACAGACAAAGCAAAATTATTCTTTGAAGAATCATCAAAAAAGATTGATTTTTCTGTTTTAATTGATATATAGTGTGACAAGTTTCACTTGACAAGGAGTCTTTTTTTAAGGATCTGTCTGAAAAGTCAAAGACTCTTGGGGATGAAGTGAGACCCAACATTTACTGATTGAAATAAATCATCATTATGAAATTATTGGCTTCATACCAGAATAATAATTTTTAAAAAATCAGAAGTCATGGGCACATGTCCACTAATCCACTAATTGGTGAGCTATTTTTTTTGTTTGTTTTGCTTAGCTCTTTTGATAACTTAGAGAACATTTAGCACACTTATCTCCCCCTAAGTTATTTTTTCTGGATAAACTCTAAAGCACTAATTTATTTGTCTGGTTGGTCTTTCTTCTAAGTAAAGTTCTGTTTTGAAGTTTTTGTTATTGATTGTTTATATTTACACTCTTATTTTGAAGTGGGTGAAGACTCTTGCCATGGTAGTTCTGTTTCCTTTCCTCACGTTCTCTCTCTTTTCCCCCCAATAACTTTATTTAAGAAACATTCAGGGACAAAATAAAATGCAGACAGTACAGAACATGACAGAAACATAAATACAATATCTAATGGCATTATAGAATATGTAAATAATTGTGTCAAAATGAAATTGGTGCTCAAAATTGGAATTGAAAATTGTAGCCTTTCAAGGGCAGATATAGTTTGAATCAAAAATTAGCTCCTTAGTGCTTTAGCATTAACATCCGCTATATGGTGTGTGTGGTTTAGTAGAAACTTACTTGACAGTACTGCAGAAGCTGAACCTCCAGGGTCTTTCTTAGCGTTACTCTTGGGAGTTTAGCCAATCAGCCAAAGGCGCTCCTGGATTAGCTACTTTAAAAACGCCAGCCACCAATGTCAAGTTGCATTATGTCTGGGTACCTCAACTTCCCAAGCTGCATTTTCTTTGGCATATTTTTGATATGTACTATGAAAAAATATGCAAATAGGAAAAGTCAAACACAAATAATTAGGTTATTTATGAGTCAGGTTCCACCAAGAAAATTCACACATAGATGAACACCAGAATATTAAACTGAGAATAAATTAAATGATCTTCGGTCTCTTGCCATCTGCAGTTGTATGTATAACCAATACAGAAGTTGGATGCTTCTAAATAAATTCTGTATTTTCATATTTAAGACAAACTGAAAACATACTTTTTTCTTAAAGGGACAGTATTATGTTAAATCCACTTTTTAAACTTTACATCATGTTACGATGTTATTACCTACATCATAACATTAAAAAACATACCTGGAGTGTTGCCTTGATTCTTTCATGCATGTTTGAGAATTTATTTAATCTCCATGGCAGCCATTCAGCAGTGAAAAATGCCTGGGTGGACGAGAAATAAGCTCCTCCTTGGAGCTGCAGTTTCCAAGCTTCTACCACACCCTCCCTCCTCAACCCCCAGCTCCTTCAGACTAGCCAGCAGCAATTAGCAAACACCTGGTGGAACTGCTGAGCTCATTATAGAAGCTACTTCACATTGTAATGCTGGTAAAGATGTTAAAGAGAAGTGATGCTGGGATGACTTCCTGAAGGAGGAGCTTCAGAAAGAGCAGGAGTTTTTAAAGAGACAGAGGCCCAATTTCAAGGCATTAAATTAGGAAGTCAATTTTCTTTCAGGTAAGTTTTGATATATGTATAAATTTTTAATAACTGAAAGTAGCATAGTTACTTGATTGTGCTATAAAATGGCACTATGTGCCTGGAAACACATAATACTGTCCCTATAAAGTTTTGAAATGTTGCTCTCCAATTGCTGGTTACTGAAAGTTCAGCATGTTAACAGCTGAACTCCAGTTTTTTCTAAGTATTGAAAGGAGCAGCTCACTTTCTAGCTGGTTTGTATCTAATGATGTTTAGAAAACAATTATTCCATAGTCCAGCTGATAAGAATTATTGCTCTTTAACTCTATTGGTTCCAGAAGCTGAGCGTAAAGATATGCATGGGAACCAGCAGAACGTATGAAGCATGTCAAACACTGGCATGCTTTAGAATTGGAAAACTTACTGCAGAGTTTGCTGTGTGGAGTTTTCCAGATTAGCTCCAGCTGCAAATTATGTGAAGAAAGAAACAGAACGACGTGAGGAGCTGAGGTCAGGAACACTCACACCCAGATATTCCTTCTTTCTGTTGTGCTGGATGTATTCTGGCTCCTGGAGAATAGATGGATGACTGCTGTCTGGTCTGGACAGTGATGATGGTTAATGTGATATGGTGCATTAGATGAGCTCTTTAAACACTCTTTGTTTTCCCCTTTTGAGTCTTTGTGTGTTCACCTTGTTCTGTCGACAGCTGCTGGTTTGGCGGAGCGGGTCGCCACTAAACTGAGGTTACGTTGAAGGAGTTAACATCTGAGAGGCAACTGGTTCAGTTTGTGTTAGTACTCCCCAGAAACACAGATCTCTGAGATTTACAGAAATCCACATTGAATGTCCTTTCACTCTTATTACCCAGAATCCGTTGGGCCTTCTTGTCAAACTTTGTTTTTTTTTACTGTACCTGGAAAGGAACTAGTTGATTTTATAGCTATTAAAAGTGAATTTATAAACTTTTTCAAATAGTTCTTGTTCAATTATTTTTTTTTCTAATAAAATAAAGTTTAGATAGAAGTTATGATGTCGTTCTCCAAACAGCAGATTTATTGTTTTTCTGTGACATTTTGAACCCGGCTTCTTTTGACTCATTAACCTCGTTAATCCATTCCAGTTCTTTTTGCTATTTTAATTTACTTGAATTTCCACAAATCTGCTCTCATTTACTTATTTTTTTTATTTTAGATGTCAGAAATAAAGAGCCTTTAAGTGATTCATTCTACACTTCTAATTGAGGGCTATTTCAGAACACTACGAGGTTGTTTTTCTTACTCAATTCTTGATTCCATTAAAACGTGAGCTGATTGAACTGTTCATTAAAGACATCACAACCATATTTAAATGTAAGGTGGTGGTCGTATTTCCTTCAATATTGTCTCAATGTTTCTTGTGGCCAATGCAGTTTTCTTCCGTTGTCTTAACTCTTGGAGTTCACTAGAACTTCACAGGTTGCCACTGCAGTCCTCTTCCATTTCTCCATGACAGGGATGTAGGAGACCTTTTGTTCCTCAGCCTTCGGTTTGAGGCTTTAGTTCTGGAGACATGCCTGGCCAGTTCATTGCCTTTCCCCAGCCCTCGGTGGAGACTGGCCAAAAGGTGGCCAGTAGTTGTCTTAGGGTGTTGTTTGGGGTAGTTGTCATTAGCATGCAGTATCTCACAAAAGTAATTCTGAACCTAGTTGTAAACACATTGCAGTTGAACTGAGTAAACAACGAATAACATTGGAGATGTGTAATTGCGCCTTACAGCATTGTATGAGGGGCCCTTTAGGACGAAAACTATGTTTTGTCTCTCACACACTACTAAAGACTCATATACACACAAAATACTAAAATTGCGCATGTACACTATTAAAATATAATGTATATGCAACCTCACACATGCATACAATTTTTCTCTCGCACACACAAGACTAAAATTGTACATATACACTACTAAAATATCACAAATACACTCATATACACAAAGCATACAGACATACTATTCTGAATGATAGGTCGAAAATGTATGTGTGTGTGTGAACTAACACTAGGCTGAATGAATGAATGAATTAATTAATTAATTAATTAATGGGGATGAGATTTGTATTTTTTTGTGTGAGAGTTTGTAGTTGTCTGTGTGCGAGACACATTTTTTGTCTGTGTGAGTTGTCACGGAAGAGGCGGGGCATAATTTGGAAATCAAGTCGTGCATGCGTTGCTACCACAGTGAAGTTAGCTTTAAGTTGGATATTGGCGCTCCACGGTGTAAGTGGTATTTAGCTCAAGGTTGATCCGACTTATGAATGCTAATTTTGGCCAGCCGTTCTCTACCGCTCCCTCCTCAAGCGCTCTGAGGTTCACTTAGGGTCTAAGTAAGCTGGAGTAAGCAGCATTAGAGCCCTAAGTGAACCTCACACAAAGTCACACAAAGACTATGGATACATCTCTTTGTGTGAGAGACAAAACATAGTTTTCGTCCTAAACGGCCCCCCATAGATTGCATTTTGAGGATTTCTTACATTAAATTAGCTAAATGTCTATTGACTGGCCTCTTTAGGGCAGCATTTTAATTACATCAGTAATGACAAACATTGTTGCCTAATCTAATCAGAAATGCAATATATTTATTTTGGTCTTTCCCTGCTGGTGAACCAAAAGGTTTTCCCATCTTTTCTGCAACATAATAAGATGTATGTGAAAGTTTTTGTTTTATTTTTCACATTTCTTTTCATAATTTGGTCTTATTTATGTATATTTATATTCAGTGTGTTCTAGTTTTTATTCTGTCTTAATTTAGATGACCATTTTGTTATTTCTCGTGTCAAAACACCAGCAGTAATTGACAGTTAAATGTGAATAGAACTGATTGGTGTGGGTTTTGTTCAGACATACAGCTACAAGCTGTCCAATCTATAAGCTTCTTCTGTCTCCCAGTGTCTCACTGGCCTTCCCTAATTAGCTCTGCAAATCAATTGGGATTTATTTTATGGCCTTGTCAGAATGTGTCACAGAAACTGAGCAAGTTTTTCAGCCCCACTTCCTAAAGAGACTTTGGACACAAAAAAAAATAATCCAAAGCACTCACAAATCATCAGAACTTTAGATCTAATTGTAGAAAGTCCAAACATATTAGATGCTGTGACTGAAGAAATTTCTTGGATTGCATCAGCTCCTCTTCAGCCAGCTCCAGCAGAAATCCAGTCACTCAGCAGCTCTGGGCGTCCTTTATTATATTTAAAAACCCTGGACCGTGGCCAAGCCAGAACTGTCTGATGCTTCTACTTTGTTCTTGGTAACTTCTAAAATGTACAATGCTCTCATTCTTTGTAAGGGATGTTTGTTGTTGGTACATCCAGAAGTTTTACCACAATTCCTCTTGTGTCACAGACTAATTGAGAAAAGGTGTACTTTAATTAATGTGATTGTGAATTTAATAAAAAAACAACAACAACAAAAAACCTCTTATAATATTACTGACATTACAGATGAAAAGGTTTGGAAGACACTTTTCTGATAAGTGGATTCAGTCTAATGAATGCAGTAACGTCCTTCAAAGCATTTTTTTAAGTATTTGTCCTCTTAATTTACCATAAACAGCCTACAGTACAAACCTTCTTCCATCTTTGTTCCCCCTGCCATTACTAGAACGCATATGTTTTTATAAGCTAGAAGAGAAGCTCAAAGAAAGGTAAGCTGTGTTGATGTGATGTTAGCAAAGCTAGCTGTACAGAGACACATAAGCATTTGTGATGAAAAAAGTCACTCACTGCTCTGAATTATTTTTCGTAGGTGTTGACTAACGTGTCGCAAATATGGGACAACACTGTGTCCAAAAGTCTAAAATATAGTGATGTGACATAAAGAAACGATCCACGTCTTCTGAACTTCTCTTTACTAAGAAGATAGGACTGGAGCCTCACTGAGAGCTCTTCTTTGTTCTTGTAATGCTCTGCGTACACTGCAGTAGCTATCATTATCTTACTTAATTACATATATATTGAGGGCTGCACAGATGTGCAGTTGGTAGCACTGTTGCCTTGCAGCAAGAAGGTCCTGGGTTCGATTCCTGGCCCAGGGTCTTTCACTAGGCTTGCATGTTTGCATGTTCTCCCTGTGCATGCGTGGGTTCTCTCCAGGTACTCTGGCTTCCTCCTACAGTCCAAACAAACATGACTGTTAGGTGAATTGGTTTCTCTAAATTCTCCCTAGGTGTGAGTGTGTGTGTGTGCATGGTTGTTTGTCCTGCCTCTGTCTCTGTGTTGCCCTGCGACAGACTGACGACCTGTCCATGATGACCCCGCCTCTCGCCCTCTGAACGTAGCTGGAGATAGGCACCAGCACCTCCTGACCCCACTAGGGACAAGGGTGTTAGAAAATAGATGGATGGATGGATACATTGATATTTATTTAATTAGCAAATATATATAACAAAATAACTCATTGATTGGTTTTGTTCAAAGTGGTGTGCTGCCTGGCTTCATGCAGTGGGAGAGAGAGTGAGAGAGAGTGAATGATAACAGTCATGGTGACGCCTTGTGCTAGGTTACTTTTGCTTGTTGCTCTTTGGTCAGTGTTCACAGTTGAGCATTGTTTACCATCAGGGCATTGCCTCAATTGCTATGTTTAATGGTGCAGACAGTGGTGGTTTCTGACATGAATGATATGGGCAACTGCCCAGGGCATTATCTTTTTAGATAAACAGAACAGAGTTTGTTCTGCTTTTAATATTGGTTAAATTTATTTCAGCTCTAAGTATTTAATATCTAGGTGTTTTTATGGGAATGTGAATCTTTCAGATCAATTTGATTAGCAATTTTGATCATATTTTACATTTTATTGTGTCATGTAGCATGGGGCACTGGTCTTGGTCTTGTCTTGGTCTCGGGTTAGGTGGTCTTGACTACAACACTGGTGCAAGCCATGTCTTTTTTTGAAACAATGTCAATACTCTCTCTCTGTAATCTGTATGCACCTCACTCTCACAAATAACAAAAATGGTGTAGTTCGGTGTAGTTCTCCACCGGTATAAATCTATGTTTGGTGTAGAACTACACCGATAGAACACAGTAGAACTATGTGTTGAAATCCAGTCCTGAAGTTTTATTGGAATCGGTTCTGCCTGGACTTACCTCTAACACTGCAGCAGATGCTGAACACGGTCCATGAGTGTTTGTCCAGTCTCTGATGAAAGCTGGTATGAAGTGGCAAATTCTATCAGACAGGATATCTGTGCCCTTGTTTACTCGACTCAGATCCCCACTCCCCAGATTCAACCAGAAGACAAATGCTGTCTGGAAACTTGGCAAACATGCCGGAAATGAGATTTGTTATCGCCTCCCGGTTCTGGTTTGCCTGGCATACAGATTTCACCGGCAGAGAGGTGCGTGTGTGCTTCAGTGTGATTCCCAGTGTGTGTGTCTTTGCATGCACCTGTTTGTCTGCACATATTTGTCTTTTTAGCCAAGTACTTTTTATGATGTAAATTTGCAAGAGCACCCATGTGTGCATCCTTTCTAAAGAGCAGCTGCGTAAAATCAACTAATCAGAACAGCATCCTCTCTGTGGGCATATTGTCTGCATGCATTCATTCTTCTTTCAATAGCTAATATCTTTATGCTGAGAGGAAAAGCTGGAAATCATGTCTCCAGTCACAACACTGAGCTTCAAAGCCACATAATCAAGGAATAATTGAATACTTATCAGTATCAATCAGAGTTTTATGAATGTGTTATTTGTCTTCATGCCTTTTATGATGTTCCAACAAAGCAATGCTCTCAGAGTGTGTGTCTCTTGGTACATCTATAATCTTTTTGGGATGCTTCAGCGTCTCCTGTGTATTTGGGTTATGAATGTGAGTGTGGCTTTTGCTCTCATGACCAATTCAACCTTTTTTAGAGAGGGAAGCAGTGTTTCTCTGACTCTGTTCTTTCTAAGTTCATATAGACTAAAAACTTTTGTCATTGATTGATGTAGTATATTGATAAAATTCAGCTGGGGTCTAAATAAAGTGAAATTTTTTTCATTTCACTAAGAAATCTGAAAAAAAAAGCACAAGGCCTTCAGTCAGTTCAGTTTTCAGAGCTGATGGTTCCTGAATGTTTATTGTGAACTACTCTGTGATTTGACTGAACTTTTATTCCTGCTCTGAAGCGAGACAAAGACAGAGCTCCTGCTGATCAGAGAAAACAGAATGAAGATTTCACCTTTCAGGTATAGCTGTCAGAGATTTTGTTGCCAATTTTCCAATCACCGCCTTACAGGTCCTACTTCTCTTGAAGAACAATAATTGACTGATAAATCCTCTTTTCTTCTGGATTAATTAGAATTTGAACTTCTGTAACATTAAAAGGTTAAGAAGATTGTGTTTATTCTATCTGGGTGTAACCCATATACTCTGTTGAAATACATTTTCCTTGTAAATATGGGCCCATCCAATGGGAAATAGAGGCTTTACAAGCATTATTACAATAATGAAGTAATCAACAACAATTTCTGCGAATGGAGAAGAATCTGGTCTGGACAGACTGGGCAGAGCTGGTTAAAGCCACACTCATGAATATAGTGCCACATAATGCAATAAATTATAACTGTAACTGCCACTTTTCTCATCCTTTTCTTTAAGTTTTCACTCATTGCTGAGGAACCAAACTTTGACCTTTTCTCTCATAACTAATCTGAGAAGATAGAAATATTCACTCTGAAGATTTTAACATATTTGTTCCATATAACAGCAAATACTATTTATGAAGAACCTTTTAACTAGAACATACCTTATACTGGTGCTCATCAAAGTATTTTTGTTTACTTTAACCATTTCTGTGAAGAATAGTTTAGAACTAATAAAACCTGGTTGGCAAGAGTTATAGTGCCTTGTCTATAAGGGATGCTTTCTCTTGTGCCTCTGATTAAAACATCAATCAAACCAAACAAGTTGCCCTCCTTGGAATTGATTAAACCATCTTGTCAGGTTACAGACGGACTGGAGAAACACGGGCTGAGGTTTTTGCATTGCACCTAGCAAGGGAATCATTGAGTTAAATGTGTTTGAGCAGTGATGTATTATTGAATACATCACTAGTTTCGCAGATTGTTTTCAAAGTTTGTTTCTTATGCATTTTCAGTTGATTTGCTCTGTTAATGTCATAAACAACAAAAAAAAAAACTGTTCCGTTTTAGCAGAAAAGGATGTTTTGTGTAATTCTATTTTCATCAAAGTTGAAATTGTACAGTGGAGTTAAAGTTTGGAAAGTCACAACAGAGTTGATACTGCTCAACACATTGATCATAAAGCGCAAGGATCCCCTACTCCAATATCTCTCTCCCAGCTTTCTAATTTTGTCCAGGCAGAGATTAAAAGAGGAGCAACAAAAGCAAATTATGTGGATTAGCAGTTAGTTAACAACTGATGGTCTTATCCAGGCCCTGACCACAGCATCCACAGTGACTTGGATGATATGAGCTACTAAAACATTTAATTTCCCATTGAGTTAAATAAAACAAGTTTTTTTTAAATTTGCTGAATGTCAGTGCTTTCAATATAAAGCTAAACATTTGAGGGGAAAAACGCACAATTTAGCTTGAAAAAACTGATGTCTATGCTAAACAAAAGAATCAGACTTTCAGTACTTGTATCACTCTTAGTGCCTTTCATGATAGGTAAACTTATTGGAAAATCTTTTAAAAAACCCATTTTATAAGCTATAATCATCCACAATGTTGACAAAATAAAACGAGAAGACAAACGGCATATAAACTATGTAGTTACATGTAAAATACTTCTGGGAGGTCTGAGAGCGTCCATACATTTCGTCACTTTGTGACTAAAATCATTTTTAGATAATGCAAACCCAAATAAAAATAACAGTGCCAACTGGTTTTATGTGTGAGTTTACAGCAATTTGTTGCTGTGGGATACAGAATGCATGCGGCTTCATTATTGCCTCCTCTACCTACTTATGAATGTGTGTTTGTTTTCCGCCGTTGTGCCGTAGCAGAGCAGAGGTGGTGTTTAATTGCAGCTGTAGTAGCAACGAGCCACTCTGGGTGTTTTTAAGCTTGTCATTTGCACAAGCCTGCTTCTGAAATCAGCAAACAGCACATTACGCCGGCATTTCCAATCCATCTAACAGGACCGGCAATTTGAGCTCACAGGTGCTGCTTTTGGTTAAGCGGCACTCTGTGAAATGTAATTCGCCATGTGATTGGCTTCATTGTTGCAGCTCCGGGCTGTTTACGCATCAGTCTGTCCGGCCGACACGGTCAGGAGGATGGAAGGACGGCTGAATGTGCATTCGGATGTCATGCCTCCCCTTGAGGCCAGATAAACAAGCGCATTGAAGTGCAGGCATGAAGAAATTCTCACTCTAAATGGTAACTTTGTGTCTTTTTTGTGATTTAGTCTGAATTCTAGGTACTTGCCTTGAATCCGTACAGAAAACGAACTGTGCAAATGCACACTCCTGCCAGTCTTCTTCTTTTTTCTTTCTAGTTGATAGAGGCCAGTGTGTTGGTGCTTGTTTACAGCACTGCAGAGTTAATTAGGCATTTTATGGCTGATTTACAGCCTGACTGCCAGACACAGAAGATGGTTACTGTCTTGTCCTTGTTCCCACTCAAGGACTTGTCAAAAGGCATTTTACAACACCCAACCGACTCAAGAGCACAAGCACATGCAAGTGGTCTTCTTAACCAAGACAAGGACAAGCTTCTTCCCATAAACTAAGAGAGGAGTATTGATATTAGGAGGATAAGAGCAAAGAATATACCTCAGTGTAAGAGACAAATGACAAATGGCAACCTGGGTAAAGATAAGTGAAAACCAGATAACCCAGAATGGTGAGGCCGAAGTGCCAACAAACATCATGTTGTTTTGTTCTCAAACTCCTGTCATTCACCACTTCTTGTCAAGTCCACCTTGGTCAACTTTTTGGCCCCCTATGCAAGCAAAACTAATGTGTTTAGAATATTGTAGTTGTGTTTGTTTATGTGGAAAAGTACCCAGACAACAATGTTTTCTATGCCTTGCTATCCATATCAATGTGTTTGATTAAAACTCTGAACTCTCCTGGTTTGGTTCCGGTTTGACAAAATGAACCAGAACCAAAGCGGAACAGAAGGCGTCCCACCAACGTTTGTCTTCCAGTAAAGTAAAAAATAATCTGAAATATTACAGCTCATCAATCATTATTTTCTCTTCTGCCATTTAAACATATATTCTAAAAATGCTGATAACAATAATGTTTACCACTTATCTACAACAGTTTAGAGAGGATGTATTCCCCAACACTGAAGCTCACAGTGCATCCCACCCACACCTTCTCACTTCTCACTGATTCAAGTTGACATCAGCAGGGAGCTAACAGCAACGCTACCGAGCACAAACTGTCACCTGAGGAGAGCTAGCAAAGCGCTGACAACTAACAAGAGAAGACATCACATTAGCCAGCGCAGCAGCATGCTAACAGAGCGAGCTGCTGCTTCTGTGCCGCTGTAACTACAGGTGTAGTATTCATTCATGCTTAAAGAGCCTGACACCGGCACGCCAGCAGCCGGCGGCTCGCTCCCACAACACCTGACAGCTAGTTAATGTCAGCGCTGAGCCCTTTTTCAGAAACAAGAGAGGACACAGAGGTATGAGAGGTGCTTTTGTTTAGGGAGGGCTAAAACAGTGAGGAAGCTCTTGACATTTAGAAATGGCTTATTTCCTTTCTCCTTTTATGACCCTTCAACTTTGTTTCCTTGATACTTTCTTTTTCTCCATTTTTATCATTGTCTTACTCTCTAGTTTTCTTGCATTTTGTTATTTTTATGCTTTTTTTATCATAAATGTTAACTTTATGATAAAACCAACTATACACTATACAGATTTTGACTTTATGTGCAAAAGTTAAAATCTGTGTTTGTACATAAAATCTGGAAGGAAAAGTGGTTAGCAAATATATTTTATTAAAATTATTTAAAACCTAAAAACAAGAGAAATGTAACCTTATTCCTGTAATTGTTTCTTGATAGCCTGAAGCAACTCTGATTGAGAGTAAACTTTAATTAGAACTCCAACAAAACATTTTGAATTCACTTTGGTTACTTATTCATAAAAAAACAAAAAACACTGTTTTTTTTATCTATTCAGTTATTTCTGTAATAACTGAATAGATAAATAAATAGATTTAAAAAAAAAACTTTATTAATCTCTTTGGGGATTAATAAATATCAAACAATACATCAATACTTAATTTACTCTTTATTTATTTATTTATTTATTAGTGTATTTATTTAATTTTTAACAGGCCTATCCTATAGTCCCGCTGTTTATATTGTATTCCTGTTAGCCCTAATTCCAACCTCCAGTGAGGAGTTGAAGAGTTTCATTGCACGAGGAACAAAGGAGTTCCTCAGTCTCTTTGTCCTGCACTTTGGAAGAATCAATCTCCCACTGCATCTGCTTTCCTGGCTGCTGATGACAGTGTGCAGAGGGTGGCTGGCATTGTCCATAATACCCTTGAGTTTCTGTAAAGTTCTCCTGTCTGGCATTGTTTCTTGGTAGTTTTTAAATTTTTTAGTAAAATAAAAATTGTGTATGATCTTACCTGTATTGGTGTATGAGGTTAATTCGCCTCCATCTTATCATCAACTTAACATCTCAAATATGCTGCTACAAAACTTCAAATTTACATTAATTTTGCTGTCAAAAGTTTCAGCTTTCTATAACCAGTGGTGGGCATCGCTAACTAAGATGTTAGTGCTAACCCTAAAAAACAAACCATGAACATTACAGTACTTATGCTAATGCTAAAGCACTAACTTCTATTCAGATTATGTCTGCTTTTAAAAGACTACAATGCTTGAGCATCAATTTAATTTTGATATTATAATTTACATGTTCTACAATGTTTTGCATATTGTATTTATGTTTACATAAATGCAATATATGTGTTCGTATTTTGGATTGTTCTTGAATGTCTGTTTGAAATGAAGTTATTGTTTATTTAAAACTATTTACGCCGCAGTAAACAGTCTTCACCCTATTTAAGATAAGAGCATGAACATAAACGTCTAACTACTTGAAGAATCGATAACCAAAATTTTACCACAGATATGAAACTTTATTCAACTGAAATTTTACAGAACAGCCAAATAAATTAACGCTTTAGAATTAATTTATTAATAGGAGTAGGAAATAGGACTCATGATGAATAATTAATGTATTAATTCTAAAGTGTTTTACCCAAAAAAAGTTAGCATAGCGCTACATGACTAAACACTGAATTAGCTCCACTAATCTGCATTAGCGCTAGCAGATTAGCCCAGCACTGCACACAACTAAGGTTGTGACAAGGGCACTTTAAATCAAAGAGATGATTAAGATTAATCATAACCTCTTTTTGGTGTGTAATCCATTTCTTTGTACTGAAAATATTTTAGTACCTTATAAAAATAATGTTTTTTCTTCAATGGGCTGTCACAGTATTAAAACATAAATCATTTAAATATTTTCACATTCTTTTTCCAATTCTGCGATTCTGTCTGCATTTTCCCCAGTGTGTAAATTATAGTTAACTAAAATCAAGCCGGTGTGGAATGGGCCTGGAGTTGGTACATAGATGAACCGCAGTCAGGTGTTTGAGGAACGTTGTAATAGACAGTTATTTTTTATACTGAAGCTTGTCTGTGTGATCTGATGAGTATTTACTTTATACCTTTGAGCAGGGAAGACATGTAGCAAAGGTCATCATGCCTCTCTGCCTGTCCTTTCTTAAAAAATATACTTGATGCCATTTGTTAAATAAAACACTTCAAGCTTTAAACAAGCATGCTGCCCTGTCTGTGCTGCTTTCTGTCAGATGGAAATGTGTGTGTTATATAGATTCAAACAGTGCAATGATGATTACTGCATTCTGTATTATTGATCAAAACTTTTGTACGTGTGTGTGTGTATGAAACAGGTGGCTATCCTCCAAGCTACCTGTATAAACAAAAGACCATTAACATGTTTTTGGTGAAGTGGAAAAAGCTGGGAAATAGGACTCATGATGAAAAGTGGAATGAGAATCATTTTGCCACATGGGAATCTGGACATTTGAACAGATGTATTTCCTTTCTCCTTTTCTTTCTTTTTTTTGAGAGGCTGCTTTCTACATTTATTGTTTGTATTTTGGGGTTTGGACTCGTGTCGATAAAGGCCTCACCGTCTGCTTTTGTTTCACCCAGCAGTTTTTTTTTCAGTGAAGTTTTCCCTCCTGTTTGTTTTTTTACTCTGGATTTGTGTGGACATCCTTCCTTAAAAAGTCTTAAATTCATGTATCCAAAATTAAGACCTTCAGATGTCTTGAATTTAATAAAAAAAAATAAGTGACCTTAAATATATTAATCACAGGTTTTGAGTTTTGCTGTGCCAGAAGTATTTACTCACATAAATGTAGTTTATTTTTCTTGTGGGACTTTTCAAGTTTGCATCACACACACTCGCGGGGTTGAGGCTACCGCCAACTAGCTACTGCTAAATCCTTGCTAGCTATGTAGTTAGCTTTAAGTGTCTATCCAGCCAATTATCACTAGTTGATGGATGATGTTTGTCTTCGCCACTGGCTCACAGTGCTGCGTGCTTTCTGGGCAAAAAAGCTTGTCTCATGTACATGAGATATGCAATTTTCTTTTGTACATTTCTGTTGTGACACATCTCGTAAATTTCATTTTTAAAAGTCTTAAATCTGAGTTGGTGAAACCTGCAGAAACACTTTCCTGGTGTCCTTCCTATGCATGTTTTTAAGTTTTCTTCCCACACAGGCATCCGAATCAATTGCAATGTGGGAAGGACACATTAGCTAGCGCAAGAGTGGCTAACGGATGGCTCTTTTCACTCTCCTGTGCGACTTATGACCTTTTAATTGCCGTTTGCAAAGTATTATATTTTTGAATAAACTTTCCATCTAAAAAATATCAACTTCCACTTCCATTTAGCTTTTTTCCAGCAAACACTTTAAATGCACCTGCGGTTCATTCACCACCTCTACTGCAGTAACTTGAGTTGGACCACTTCAGACCATAGACCAGAGAGTTCTGTCACCTCATGAGACAAGATAGACATCGTGAGACGTAAATGGGACTGACCTTTCTTTGTCCAGTTTTCAGCAGCCAGACCAAGCGATTCGCTCTATTTATGTTTGGAGCATGGCTTACAGTGAGTTGATGGTAACTAGGAAAACCTGGAGTGGAGTTTTAGCGATATGAGTATTCTCCTGTCAATCACTTGGAATGGATTTTTTCATGAATCAATAGAAATATTGCTCAGCTGGTAATATGTTATTGTAAATGTGGAGAGTCCAGACAACTATTTTTCAAATGGTCCATTTGCACACAATCATTATGACGCCAGTAAAAACCAGCAGAGTGTCTGGAGTCTGGGCTGGTGAGGAGCAGACTAGATATTTCTGTCTTCCATGACTCAACTTCAATTTAGATTCTGGCTTCATGGAAGACATGCAGACATCACTGCCTGGAATGGCTGTTAATTTTTCGCTTTTGGTATAAATTAATCTGGCAAAGGGGTGTGCTGTGGTGGCGCAGGGGGTTAGTACGCCCCACGTTTGGAGGCCTGACGCGGACGTCGTGGGTTCGACTCCCGGTGACCTTTGCCGCCTTTCCTGTCAGTCTACTGTCAAAAAAATGCAAGCCACTAGCACCGCTAAAAACTCTTTGGAGAAAAAAAAAAATTAATCTGGCAAAGTGGAAAAATTACCTGGCAATAAATTCACCTAATTTAGACATAATAGTCATATTTTAATACATATCTAAATTATTTTTTTCTTAAGTTACATGCTGCAGCTTTAAGCAGACGTTCGGTGTGAGAGTTCACTGTGGTGGATGTTGAGCTGCTCTACCTCTGTGAAATATTACTACCAGTAGTGTGTAGCGGCGGTCCAAGAGCGGGAGCAGAACCAGCTCAAAGACTTAAATTATTTTTAGGTTATTTCTTTAGCTTTCTGGCTATCATACTTGTCCGGGTGAGTGTTTGTAGTTATGCGCTGCTTTACAACTACAGTCAGACCTCCTGTCTGACCGCTCCGGATGTCTTTTTTTCCTGCACGTAGCCAAACTCCATGAAGTGTTTGTTTTTTAAATGCCATATTAGATTTGTTGTGTTGATGCGTTTTGACATGCTTCACCCCCGAGGTAATTTTCCACTGCAACACTCAAACTTCCCCGTTTACTCTGAGCGTTAAAGTTCCACACGACACGATTTGCTGCCGCGCATTTGCGCAGTGAGAAGGAAAGAGGAGATCTGATCTTACATTTTTTTTATGGAAATCGGCCGATAATGATCAGCGGAAGATCGATCGGTACACCGCTAATGCAGAAAAAACTTTATTACAAACATTTTTAGAAGCAATTTTAAAATGACACCAAAAAAATAATAAACTGTCATATGGATTCAAAAGCGAAATATATTCCATTGAAATTCTTTTCTGTTTTCTCTGTTTTTTTCTGCAGCAGCTGATGAGAGAACGACAGCAGATGGCCAGTCGTCCCTTCGCTTCGGTTTCTGTGGCGCTGGAGGTGGGCGGCGACCAAGAGGAGCTGCAACAGGTCAGAGGCTGCAAACACTGGCGCACTCGCACAAGTAAACACAAACAGAACACACAGACTACATTCAGTTGCAAATTTCATGTGAGTTTTCTTTCACTGAAAAACCCATAATAATCCGAGTGAGCAGTTTTGTTGAGAAAGGTTAGGATGAAAAATATCTTTCTAGAATTGTAGCATTTTCAAACTTATTTTTATGAAACTGTTGCAAACTGATGTACTGAATATTAAAAAACAAATGATGGAAAATGAATTATTACACATTTAATTCATTTAAAATTACTTACGATTTTACATAACAATAAAAGAAAATTGACCATTTCTGTGAAAATTAAATTAGAACAGCCTGGATGTATTCCAATTTCAAACTGATAAAATTACACACAGGTTTTTCATATTAGTTTCTCATAAATAGAGCATTACTGGCTTTGTGATGGAGTCTGGATTATTTCTAATTGATAAAATTAACGTTAAGACCACAGTAATATCAAAACATTTGTTTTGCTGTGAGAGCTCTGGTGGAGCCAGCTGCACATCGTCTGAAAAACAGACCATCATCCTCCCACCACTTCCTGTTGTCTTCTTTATTGTTTCCACCAGTAGTACCATCAGGTTGCTGATCATGTGATAGGTCTGATGCGAAAAAAGTGTTTCTATTACAGTTTTGAGAAATAAATAATTTGATATGGTTGAAAAACCACCTCAGCAAATAAACGTATCAAAAAAGCTGAGTTTTTTCAAAATTGGCCTGTTTCAATTAAGCCATTTTATTTTCAGAATTTCAATTTGGTCAATTTTATGGTGAATGGAAACACAGCTACTAACAGGATCTTCTGCACAACAGCACTAATATCCGGAAAAAGTTAAAACTACGAATTAGCTGTGTGACTGTCGGTCATCACAGAGAGGCACCTGGTCAAATGGTTTGGATCGTACTCTGGTACTAGTTAGGTTACAGAACGCATAGAAATAAAACCTGTAAATGCTCTGTACCTTTGTCTTGATGGGGAAGTTGAGGATGTCACATGTTCGGTGATCCATGTGCCAAATCAGACTTTATCCAGAGTCAAAGTTTTGTAATGTAAAGTTGTTTTTTGGTTCATAGGGTTGGTATTGCTGTTTTTAAATTGGGATGGTTTGATTTTTAGCTTTTAAGAGACAACTGAATTTTGCTTGAGTGCAAAGTTGACCCCAAGTAAAATCTGAGCTTTCTTCACTTTTCTTGCAGTTCACATCTAAGGGAAGTATCTTGTGTCAAGCTAATGTTCTGTAACATGTTACTGTTTAGTTGCCAGGTGTTTGCCAATAAATTACCTAATTTAACAACACATGCTCAGCAGCAAAAGGGACCAAACTCATTTCAATAACCTTGCCTGCATGACATTTATTTCAATTAATTAATGGTCCTGGAAGCTGTAATGGATTGCAGGAGGTGAACAGATCACCTCCTATAATCCATTACAGCTTCCAGGACCTGAAAACAACGCCTCAGCCAAAGTGGAACATAGTGAATTGGAGAGATGTTCAAATCAAGTCTCAAGTCTTCAGTGTCGAAAAAACACAATTATGATGTTGTCATTAAATAAGAATAGCAATTAAAATAACACGTTAATAAGTTTGTTCATGCAATGTCACTAAAAAACATGCCTCGCCTACCACTTCTTTTCATCTTCTTTGTCCTTTCTGCTAGTAGAAACATTGGTCACCACCTTACTCTTGTGATGTGGAAAAAGTTATTTTTTCCATTTCAGTTTTGCGAAATACACTAATTTTGATGGAGCCAAGAAAAAAACTAAAAACACCTCTGCCCAGCACAAAAACGATTTATCAAAAAACAATTGCCATGTATCCATTATGCAAATTTATTATGGTAATTCCAATTTTCATAAGTATAGGGTCAATGGAAACATAGCTATGTGTGCATAGACCAGAGTTCACTTCAACCGAACCGAGACAAAGGTTTTTAGGCAAACCAGAATTCACTTTTCTGGTCCGTATCAGAGTTTGTGCATTCTCACCTCCCCAAATGAACCCGACTTTCTAGGAAAAAGACCTAAAGTGTCTTCTACTTTTGGATTCTAGGATTTTTGCACAACATAAAAATAATAGAAATGATTGACATGTCCATATTTTTTTTGTTTAGTATTCCATCATTTTGTTCAGGTTTGTCTCGGCCCAGTTGAGTCTGGTTCTCTCTGGAGTAACTTCCCTTATTTCTGCTTCAGTCTGGTTTCCATTTCTGTCTGGAAGGTGAGAGACAATGGGCCAGCTCCATTCACACTGAGGTTAATTACACAACATCTGGTTCATAGGCAAGCACGCAGCTTGGCATAATTGTGTAATTAATGAGCGAAAGGGAACATTTCCATCCTGCCCTCGTATTTTGTGTTGTCCTGTTTATGCAGCTGCAGTGTCTCGTTAAACAAATGGAGTCATCACTTCATTTCATGCCATGTTTAGACGCTGAGCAGGAACCTTGCAAGGAATGTTACCAAGAGATGCTGAATTCTATTTTTTTAGCTGATGTTTATCTTTTATTTTTAACTTTGTTTGCCTGAATGTTCAACTTTTTAAATCAGTCCGGTGTTAGCAAAACTGTTAGAATGGTCATCATTCATTCAGTGAAGCATAAGCAGTAATCTGGTTTGAAATCCAAATAAAGTAAATCAGATAGAAGTGATTTAATTTTGAACATATTGCCACTGGATCAAGCTAGGCACATCCTCATCCCTCCAGAGCAGGGAGGCAAAGACGAGAGTCTCCTTATTAGAATTTGGTGATTCATTACTGCAGATTATATTACAGCCAGGAGTTCATTAACTATCTATATTTAATGAAGCATAAGACTTTATTTGTTATACTTTAAATCTATTTCCTGAAAGGAAAAAGTCACAGCCAAAACATGACTGTTAACCTGCTGGGAAAAAAATAAAAAAAGTTATATTATTTTTTAAAGTAAGTTGGCCTAAAAACATTAGTCAGTGGTGTTAAATAAAATGAAATGACATCAGGCTTATATACACTTCCAACCCTCAAAGTGTTCTCAGACTGAGTTGAGCACAGACATTGCGTTCTGTGACTCCTGGCTGTAGCGGGTACAGTTAACTAGCTGCTAATATATCCTTGCTAGCTAGCTAGCTAGTTCACTTCCGTTGCTGTATGATCCTTTGTTCATTTGGTGCAAAAAAGCTTGGCATTTTGGGGATTAAGACCGTAGAGAGCCATGTTCAGCGTCATAAAACTAAAGATGCTGACAAGAGTCACAAACAACTGCATAAATGTCACAGTTTTGATTCCCTGGCGTAGCTGGCAATCTGATAGCATTGCTACTGCTTTTTCTCTTGTTTCTGTATATATAATTTTTTTTTGTAATACAGGTCCTGCATTTTATTGACATTGGCTTCTTAAAGGTCTTTAAAAAGTTTTAAATTTGATTTGATGAAATTAGATTTTCTGTGATGGACTGCTGACCTGTCAGAGTGACCCCACCTCTCAACTACTAACTACTGGACACATAGGCACCAGCTCCCCTCATGACCCCACTAGTGATAAGCTTGCAGGATGGATGGATGGATAGATGGAATCAAATTGTTCCTAAAATAACACATCATGACATAGGCCTACCCACCACCGTGTTTCCATGGAGATCGTGTGTTCAGGGTAATGGCAGCTGTCATTTTTTTAGACATAGAGGCATTTTGTAAGTAGGTGAACAACTTTTTTAAGGTTTGATTTAATCAGGGCACATTGTGTCTCCTGGTTGTTGTATTCTTTCATTTCAGATTTTGTTGGGATCAAATAATTATTAACATATATATTTAGAAACAACTTGTCTGTCGATTTACTGTCTAATGGTTTACACGACTTACACATGTTGTTGCACAAAGAAGCAGGAGTTAGATACATCGTTTTCATATTTCCTTCTTTAATCTGGAAAAATTGCGTGTAGAGCTACACCGGCTTTATGTTCACTCTCTATGGGGACAAAAACTTTTCTCTGGTCTCTTAAAGCTTTATGTAAACTCATGCAGATGTAAGGTGCACTTAAGCTTCCCAGGACACAACAAGGGTGAACTTCAATTTTCCACTAGGTATTTTTCTCTCAGACATCTTTTCTGTCCCCTGAAGATGTGCAATTAAAGTGACTCTTGGAACCAGAGGCTTCTATGATTTTAAAAATATTCACATGCTGAGATGCCTGGGCTCTGCTAATCATGTCTAATGATACAGTTCCAGATGATACAGGCATTTAAAGGCTAACAAAATTACATTCTTTAAACCAAATAGGGAGAAAAAAAGAATATGAAGAAAATTCACAATCTGAGATACCTGAAGTGTGGTGTGTCAGATTGGCTCTACTGCATCTAAAATGCTATATATATTCTATTTGATTTCAAAGGAGTGACTCACTACATGGGGAAACAAAACCATGAGATAGTTCTAGAATCTTTCACTCTATTGAACATTTTGCAACAAATGAATGGCTTTCTGTATTTAGACTTGAGAAAGACCATGAAAGAGTGATTTACCGTGTGGTGTTAGTCATAGAGCCATGCTAAAGCCACCAAGCTGCTGATATTAATTTCAAATTGTCTAAATTAAATACTCCAAATACCAAACCCAATTTTCTTGAGTTATAAAACTTCCAAATATGGTATTGACTAAAAAAAAAAAAAAAACACAAAAAAAACAAAAAACAAAAAAACTTTGGAGGAAATGCTGCTTCTGTAAAAGCTGTGAAGGTTTTAGCAGTACAGTATCTCATGACTTCATTGCACTTGATAAATAAGAAAAAATACAGTTAAATGGTTCAGGAAAGCAAGTCCAGTCTGTTGAACACAAGAACTTAAAAACCAACTCATCATGCCCAGATTAAAATACATTTGGCAGCACAAGGGATGTCTGAAGGTTCACACAGTCCTGTTTAGTCCATTCTAGTTTAGTCTGCTGTAACTGAACTTTGGTTTGTCTGTCTAGAAAGTCCGGTTCATTTGTGGAGGTGTGAATCCATAATCGAAGTCTGATGTGACCCAAAAAGCACAAAGTCTGGTAAAAATACAGCAGATGTTACAAATTTGCTTTGTTGCTGAAATACAAACAAACTTGACTTGATCTAACTGTTTTATATTAAATGTCAGCTATTAAAATGTTAGTTCCACATAGTAGGGTGTGGGGCCCCGTTCAGCTATGAGGGGCCGTTTAGGACAAAATTTACGTTTTGTCTCTCACACACTACCAAAACCTCTCGCATACTCCAAAAAA
>CAEFZY010050691.1:0-96399 GCA_903066815.1 Brachyrhaphis roseni
CGCAGATCGGTAGGCAATTTGGGGTTAAGCGCCTTGCCCAGAGGCACATCGACATGTGACAGGAGGAAGCTGGAATCGAACCTGCTACCTTCCGATTGCAAGACGACTACTCTTACCATTCCGCCACAGTCGCCACACAAAGGTGAAAATCTAAATGCCAAAAACTTTGAGCTACTCTGGTTTTCATCAAATATTCCTTTTGAAGCTTTTCTAAGGAACTCTGCAGAGCTGTGTAACACCAACTGCTCTCTTTCTCTTTAACACACAACAAACATGATAATGATAGCTGGACAAATAAAAACACGACACACTGTTTTTAATGTCAAACATAAACTAAAAACCTACCAATCTGCATTTCACAGGTCCTGGATGTACACAGAATTGTTTTGTTTCTGTGGTTAGACTCGTTCTAAACTTTGGTCTTAGGTTTAAAAGTGCTGTTTGTATGCAGCTTAAAACAAGGCGGCATTCAATTGAGGAATTTTGCTGATGTACAGGAAAATATTCAAATGTACTACTGCCTTCTAAGGTGCGCTTCAGTACGCATACTGTCAGTCACCTTTAGGGTCATGCGGTGGCCTCCCTCCTGTGTTGTGCCAAGGCAGGCGAATGGACGTCCTCAGGGGCGTGTTGCGCTGTTCATCAAGATAGCTCAGATCCTCCAGCTTTGTGGAGCTGGTTGCTGCGAAGAGACACACGGGTCCAAAAACAGACAGTGAACAACACTAAATCAGGAGGACTGCTTTTATTTCAAAAACTGCAAAATGTGAGATGGGAAGAATCAGTAGTTGAGGATTTTGTTGCACACAGGCTCTATCTCCCAGAGGATGAGTGATGGCGATGCAAGCCATCCAAGCCAGTGCGCTTTGACATTTGACTATTCCTAGAGGCAGTACTAGTAAACTGCAGCTGAAAGGATAGCAGTATCTTATAGTTAAGACAGACGTGCTCTGGTTGTTGAGTTCTTCTGACAGCTATAGCAATACGATGTCTGTCCCCTCAAACAGCACTTCTGTCCTATAGGGAGAGGACAGACTACCTTTGTTTCTCCTCAGAAAAAAGAATAAATCAATCCTACGCCAGTTGCGACCGCTTAAAGCAGCTTTTTCTACTACAGGTTTATTCAGACGTTCAAAAATTACTCATTAGCAACAATCTGCTGAGCATATCTGTTATCCACATGCTATTTATTTATTTATTAGTAAGCCAATAAATATTCGATTTTTATTTTATTTTTTACCATCTTAAAAAAATGCACTTTGTAACTTGGATGTTAAACTCTCTCCAGATTTTATTTAATTTCAATCTGACTTTGTGCAGGGAGGAGTTGAGGTCTCACAGCAGGAGGTGATTTTGATCCCAAAAAATCTCCAGATTAACTTCTGGATGAGTCAGTGTGATTGCAGAGCAATTTAGCAGAAGGTTTAAAGTATGAGCTATGCTCTGTTAATATAATAAAGATGTGCAACAAGGTCTCTACTCCAATTGCAACTCATTTTTCAATCCCAACATCATCAAGCTGTATTCTGGTTTGGCCTTGCAGAAGAGCAGAATCAAAGCCTCAGTTATCTTCTTTATCTGCTTCAGATGGGAGAGACAGTCACAAACACTCATCTTCCCCTCTTCACTTACTCTCTCCCACACTGAGTTGTTAACTCACTCTCTGGAATGTCCCACTAATTAAAACACGTCTGCTGCAACTGCGACCGAAATGAAAGAAGGCCCCAGAGTTACTTTTATTACAGCAGACTGTTCCTGGACAACCACTCTGGACATTAAACCAATTTTCAGCAAATTAAATAAAACGACAACCGCACAAAACCAATACAAAAAGAAAAAATAGTCGGTGTAAATCACTACATGATGAAAACGTGCACAAATTCGATTTTGATGCCACGACTACTCACACCCAGCAGCACCAGCAGGAATTCTGGAAGACTCCTCCAAAGCATGGAAATACCTGGACAGTGGCGCTTACGGGTAACCTGGGTCCACCACCTTGGCTAACGATTTATAAACCACCCACATAGGATGAGCTGTCCCTGGGTACAACAGCAATTCCTCACTTATTCCTCACATGCAGAGCCAGTGGCAGCAGACAATGGCTGTCTTCTTTCTGGTGCTCAGTCAGTCACAGCACCCACAACTGTAGGCACTTGCTAAATGAATGCAAAGAGTGTCACCCTCCCCGTCTCTTTGTACTTTTAACTCACGGGTTTAAGACATAATTTCTGTCCATGTGCCTTATGAATTTGAATTTACATACTACCTTTGATAAGGAAGCAGCAGAGGGTGAAAAATTGGAGAATTAAATGAAACAAAGAGGTCAGCTAGGAGATTTAGTCTATGTGCTCCGAATACTTTATAATTGGTTTTAAATATACTATTCTTAACCAGACCTTGACAATAACACTCATGAGTGTGGAAGTTGTTAGTAAGGAAAGACAAAGTTATTTGTCAGGATCAATAAAGTATTTAAAATGAAGTCAAAGGCAATTTAAAAGAAACTATTTTCTACAATGTGTCAGAGGCTCAGTCTGTCAGCAGAGCACAAGACTTTAGGCAGATAACAAAAAGGCTAAATGGAGAATAGAAAACATTTTGAAAATGTAAGCCACCTTTTGGGAGTCTCACAGAAAGGTCTACGTTTTGAAAATAGAGCTGTTGATATACAATGTTAGCGTCAGTCAAAAATAAAAGTCAAGTACCGGTAATACTGTCTTTGTTTTAAAGTATTTGTGAAACTATTTTATAATCACGTCTCTCTCATGCATGCTGTTCATATATCTAGTTATTATAGAGTTCTTAAATAGTAATTGGAACCTGCTAAAACCAGGAAAACTTTACAAAAACTAGATACCTGAAATTGTCCAGATAATTCTGATCAGTACATTTCTAAACAGAAAGGCAACAAACTTTAGTCAAAGTTACTGATAAGAGAATGTTTTAACATTGGCACACCATTATCCCTGTCTGATATCCTCTCTGCTGCACATACATTCCCCATTTCTCCTTTTTATCAAGTCCCTTTTAGTCTTGTCTACAACTCCTTTAAAGCCAAGCCATTCCTTTAAATGAAGATCACATTCAGCTGTGAACAACGTCCTTTTCCATACTGTCTGCATTTCTTCCCATTCATGCATGTGTACTCATTTTTTAAAAAATCCCATTTGATGTCTTGAAGTTTGAGTTTGCAATGACTTTGAAGTCGTAAAAATGTGTCAGGCTGATGAAAATGTGACTCGTTTCCCCCTCAAGCTGGTTTGCACTTTGAAATCTTCAGTTTCATGTTCCTCATGCCCGAACAGAGAATGAGACAGAAACACCTTTGCTCTAAGATACTGCACCTCTCAGTTTCTCAACCCATTCACTTTCCTTGACACCACTCCAAAGATGTGACCAAGACGATCTCATTAAGTTCTGGGGAAAAAAAACGTAGCTTTGCTCGCTAATTCTGCGCATTCTCTCCAAGGGCCAATTCAAAATATTTGTTCACTTTAACACAGATGGAGATCTGACCGCCCGCTGTGATAAAGCGGAAGGCAATAACAGCTAATTATTACTGGCTTAATTATCACAGCCTAATCCTCTAAATATAATTTTTTCTAAAGCTCACCACAGTAGAAAAGAAAAGTTTGAACTAATCCACACATTTTAAATTAATTTTTTTTAAAGTCCTAGCATTTGCGTCGAGGCCTTACGAGCAAAAAACGCTCCATAGTGATGAAAATATAATATTTCGAACTGGATGTTCTTGTCTTGATTTGAATCATATACCCTGATGCAAATCGAAAAACAATAAAAATACACAAGAATAAAGGGTTTACATTTTGTGTAGCTTCATAAGATCAAAGCAGTTAATTTTGGTCCAAGGGAATTATTAGCATTTTATGAATATGTGTTGATAAAGATTGATAGAAGATGAATTATCAAATGCATCTTGTATCTATACTCAGTGTACAAGCAAAAAGGAATACAGTTTGTGTACTAATAGCGCTCATGCTAAATATACATAAATAAGTGTCCTTTTTCAGGGTATCATAACTTTTTAAGGTGCATGCAGACTGGCTAAACTAATTGGCCTAATGTTATCCGTTATTGTTGGTCTTTAGCAATCAGCTAGAATTGAGGGGTATTGAGGGTCCTCAAAATAAATTTTGAATAATCTTGATTGGAGTAAATAAATACTACAAAGCAAAACAAAAAAAATGATGTAATTATTAAAAATATTCAAGAAAAACAAAATTCATACAAGAGTAGAGGCTTACAGAAAGATAGCTTTTCTATAGAATTGCAAACAGCGGGATGTTGTCTGTCAAACTCTGAAGGAGAGACTTTATCCCACACTCTACTATTTTAAGACTGGGCATTTAACAAGTCCTGATCTTTCAGACGGGTGCCGCTGAGAGGGGTTTGCAAACTCAAAAAAGATTGATCCCTCAAAGAGTTTTTCTTTTCCTCCTGCTGTGACACAGAGGCATCAAAACAGCTCTGAAAATGGACATTTTTGAAGATGCCTCTGCGACCTTTCCAAAATGTGCCGGAGGATATGAATGGCTTATCTGTTTTCGTTTGACTTGCGAACTAAACAGATTAGTGACTACATAAAGCTATGGCCGGATGTGAATTCCATGGCTCCCTGGAGACATCACAAACAGCCATCATATGCCGTCTTTAAACAAGGAAACAAAGAGCAAATAAAAACTGCAAAAATCATAAGAGCTCCCAGCATTCAAGATGAAGTGAAACTATGTCAACCTCCTGCACTGGAACAGACTGGTGCCAGCGTATATTTGATTCAGAAAGCTATTATTTTTTTGTTTACGCCTCAGAGTTGCAGAAATTCAAGACACATTTGTAATTACAATCTGACCTCTGCAAACACTTGAGAATCACAAATTAGATTCTCAAAAAAATGAGCCAAAAGGAAGTCTGAAAAACAGAAGGCTTCTGAATTTTACCTTTTCAGACTCTTAGCAGAGAGACCAACCTGTCAAAAAATCTGGCTTTTCATTCTCCACATGCTTTTTATAAAGAACACAAATGAACCTTGGCCCCATCATTTTTTGATGAGGTAAGCTCAAAGCAAGACTGCTGCCAAAGGAAGCGACAACTTCAGAATGCAAACAGTTAGTGCATGCAAAAGCCCAATACACAACATAAGAACCTAAAAGGTAACAGATCACTGCTAAATTAAATAAATACACTGTGATGCCATTCATCTCCCACATTATTTCACGCTCCAAATCTGAGCAACACAACCACAAGCTGCTGAACACATGACTTAAAAACTGTGGAACTCCTTTGGCCAAAACTAATATGGATCTTTGATTTTGGTATACAGGTCTGCTTTCTAAAATATTTAACCAAGAGGCTTCAACAAAATGAAGCATCTCAAATTGTAAAATTTAGATTTTCTTAAGCAAAGCACATGCTATATAGGGTCATTAAAAACTGATACATGTCAATGCAAAGAAGCAAAATCATAGGCAAGTCAAGCAGCACATTTTACATTAACACGCTGTCAGCACAAAGTCAAAGAAATTATTAAACACGGAGGTGGAGGATTGATAGTATGGGAATGCATTGCAGCAGTGTTAGCTAAAATCTTCAGTCTTACTGCTTCTAGGGTTAAAAGTATTTTTACTGTGAGGCAATATAAAAGGATGTTATGATTAATGTTTTCTCTATTTCTATGAACATAGCACTACCCCTCCCCTTTAAACCAGCAAAGGTTGAGGTAAAAACACTATTTTCACTTGTCTAAGATCACACACAATAACAAATTGTGTCCATAAAGTGGATGATTGTCAGCTTTACACCAGGTTTCTTAGGCTTAATATTACATTGTTTTTACCTCTGTATCATATTTTCCTTAATGGTATTCGGTCAAAGTTTAGACAGAGTACAAAGATGAATAAAAACGTTAATCACTGAGATTCTGAGTCGATGCATCAAAAACAGGAGCAGCTTTCATCAAAATGAGCTCATCACTATTTCTTCTCTAAATATAATTTTCTTCAGGAGAGGCATCCATGCCTCACTGGGGCCCCTACACAGCCCAGTCGCAGCCATAAATGAAGTCGTCTTACTGCGTCCTTGATGTCCTCTCCCATGGTTTTGTCACACAGCGTAAAATCTAAGGTGTGAATTGTCAAGGGCCCCAGAGGGCAATGCTGCATAACTATGACATCAACCCATAAAACAAGCACACGTATACTGCCAAATATTTCCTGGTCTGCTAGCTTTATGAGCCACACTGCGTCTGGCCTGTTAAGCTTTATGGTACAAAACATAATGGATAAGAAAGATGCAATCCAGTTAAAAAGGTTAAGGAAAACAATTAGCAGTCAATGTGCTTTTTGTTGTTCCAGCTTTAGACATGCAACTTTTTTTTTTTTTTTTCCAGCTGAAAACATATCCGCTCCAGCAATTTCAGTTCGGTTAACTGCTTCTAAAGTGGAAGGTGGCCTATTTCAGTGGCAATACTATACTCCAGATGATTTTGTTCTTTGTCCCCATGTAACCTCACTTTGTATGCAATATACCTCTTGCCGAAGAAATGTTTCACCCTCTGTACACAACACATACTCCCGTCTGTCAAACAAATGCTGAAGTCATGGCCTTAGTGTTTATGTTGTCAGTTCAAGCATCTATAAACTTGACCCTAAACTTGCAGACATTTTAGGTTTGGAAAAACAAAATCCAACTGTGCATATAGTCCCTTACTTTCTCACAATTTGCCATGTTACAGCTACAAACCTTAATGTATTCTACTGCAAATGTATGTGACAAACCAAAATAAAGTACTGCATCATTTTATTAATAAAAATATGAGAAATGTAACATTTTGTAATTCTGAGCCTCTTCTGTCGATATTTTCACTGCAGATATTGATGTAATTCTTTTCTGGTATGACACTCCCAGGTTTGGACATCTACACACTGAAATATTCAACCATTTTACTTTACAAAATAGCTTAAGCTTGTTCAGATCAGGTAGTAATTTTCATATTTTGCCAATCTCAATTATGTTTAGGTCTGGACTTTGACTGGACATGCTACACAGAAATCTAATATATGCAAACCTTGCCATTGAAACTCTGGCTGGAAGGTGAATCTTACCATCAGTCTTAAGACTTCAGCATCCGTTAAAAGGTTTTCTTCCAGGATTGCCCTGCATTCAGCTTCATCCACTCTGTGCTCAAGCCTCCCCATAGAATAATGCTGCCACCTTCACGTTTCTGCAATATGTGGTGTTTTGTTCGTCACACCAAAGCGCCGTTTTCCACGCAGTTTGCCACAACTGCAAGAAGGAGTTCTTATTGCTTTTTTAAACAATGGCTTTCTTTTTGCCCCATAAAAAGTAGAATTGTGGTGTTCACAACTAATAGCTGTTATGTCAACATATTCTCCCACCTAAGCTGGGCAGCCTCTTGGCTGCATCCCTGATGATTTCCATGTCTGGCTTGTAAGAATTTGGTTAAAAGGGTCAATGTCAAAAGCAGTAACAACAAAAACAGAAGCGAGGTGGAAGGGTGAGAGCAGGGAGTAGAAAAGAAGGGAGAGACATGAGTGGAGAAAGGGGGTACCGGGGAATATCAACAACTGTGACAGCTGTGTGAATATCGTGAGCCACAACACAACAGGGAGCTTTAAGGGAAAGAATGCAGAACAGATCAACCAGACAGCAGGTTGTGCTTGGAGCTGACATAGCAGCCAGTGCCGAGGCGCAACACACAGCAGCTGCCTAATCCTAGGCAGCTGCTGTGTGCCTAGGATTAGGCAGCTGCTGACGCCCAGCTGTGAAAAGCAAAACCTGTACTGATTTCTTTTATATCACTTCCTGCTCCTGGCCATTTGTATCGCCCACCTGCTTGGACTAAAATGACGTTTCACTTGCCAGCCCCCAGGCAGAGCTTTCTTTATGAGAGTCAAAAGAACTTGACTGACAAAGCTTTTTACCAAGACAGCTAGAGTAGCACATTCACACAGATTGTTTATTTGTAACATTTTCCAAGAACAGAGAACGTCCTTACCAGCGACAGAGTTTGGCCTCGGCATTATGAGGGAAGAGGATGTCTGCGGTGGATATGGATTAGGCCCGTCGGATGTGTGACCTAGTGGTCGTGGTGGCCCCTGTGCTCCTGCTGGTGTATGGGGCTGCTGCTGCTGGTCTGTCCTCGACGGGTTGTCAGCTGGTGTTGCCGTGGCACTACTGGACTCTTCTTCCACCACGGGAGAGCACGTGTCAGCCCGCACACTCTGCGCCAAGCCATGGCACCCGGTGCTCCTTAGGCTGCCATCTTTACTCCACTCGAGGCTGGAGCCGCTGCGGTCGTCATTCTCAGAGGAACTAGTGATAGTGGCTAAATGGAGATAGAAAACAGAATTTGAGCCAATGAGGAGGGATAATAGGAGAGAAAGAGGCAAGATAAATTAGAGCAGTGTTCTTTGTGTGATATGAACATTTATCAGTCTTAATCTTCACTGAGACACTGAGCTGTAATGGAACTTTGAATAACTCATTGCTGCTGCTCATTGCTCTTATCAACGCTGCTCAGAAACTCATTTTCAATCGACAGCAACAGTCTCTGTGCACTAATAAAAAGTAGGAGGCATGGCAGCTTGGATTTGTTAAATTAGTTTAAGGATTTAGCTCAGAGGTCTTGTTTTAAATGAGACTATTCATTCAGCTTTATACGGTGAAAACAGTAATTAGATATAGCACAAACAAAAAAAATCCACACCCAAACATTGAGCGAGAAAGAAGACACAGGTTTAAAAACATTCAAGTTTAGACTGGAGTTCTGTTTAGATGAGAACAAATCCTCCAATCCTATACGAAAACCATCAAACACAAACATGTTCTCTGAGAGGAGATAGACACACAGAAGGTAAACCCCCCGCCCCCCCCCAAAAAAAACAGACATGGACTGAGAAATCAGTTGGCGACTAGAATTGCATGATTTTCTTGATTGCTCATGATGGGTGCTTGGCCATTCAGAAGGTGAAAAAAATCAGACCTGCTTTGTTTAGAGAATGTATAATACATTAACACTATCAGTTCACAGTGACAGAAATCTTTGGTTTAGGTGGTGCTACTGAGGAAAAAATTCTCATTTTGTTTTTTTTCTGAGTTTTTCACAAATTAAGAGAAGGGCTGTACTGTGGCACTGTTGGTAGCAGTCTTGTCTAGCTGAAAAAAGGTCTTGGGTTTGAATTCTGTTGTCCATTTACATACATAGTTTGCATGACTGTTCTGTGCATGCGTGTGTTTCTCTAAATTTGCCCCAAGTATGAGTATGTATGTGTATATATGTCTGTGTTGTTGTGACTGACTGCCACTACTGCACTACTTCTCACCCAACGATGGCTGGCACATCTGAACAGTTATTGAAAGGGAAACTCATTTCTCCACAATAAAGCAAGACTTTTACCAGATAATAAAAGTAATGCTTTTATTATCTGCAAAGTCTTGTAGAAAGGCTGAACATCTTACAGTCAAATATTTGTTTTATCCCTTTGAGCTTTTAAACCGGATACATGGATGAGAACGACTGCTTGTCAAAATTTCATAATTCTATAGCTCCGTGTCATTATTGGTAAAAGAAGCACATGTGCCAATCAAAATCATTCATATGTACAATAACATCTCACCCTGCTCTGGATTACTTGGCATCTTAAACTAAAAAATGATTAATTATTCACATCTAAACAGACTTTTATTTTATGTCATTTAAAAAGCTTTTTTCAGTAATAACTTCAGGTTCCCATGTCCCTTTTTAGCCAGTCTACGCAGCTGAAAAAAAGGAACTCAATTCAGTACAAAGTCAAATTATTGTGCTTTTCAAACCAGTCAAAGTGAAACTTCAAAGAACAGGGAATATTAATCACCGACAGGAATCTGACGTGCAGCACAGCTTTGTTCTTCTTTTCGTTAGAACCACTTTATCAAGGTAGGGGAGAGAAATGTCTCAGCCCACTGGTTCTGATCATTTCCCAACCCTGTCTATTTGCACACAAATTAGTAAAACACTGAATTTTAATTCAGCTTGATTCCTATGAAGGAACAGTCATTACTTGTTGCTCTTCTAACACGTTAGGTGTTGCTAATGCAGCTAAGATGAGGAAGAACTGTTTAATCTCGTCCTTAATGTTTATGTATTTCACAGCTCCTTAAAGTATAAATTATCTCTAATATTTCTCTATTTCAGTACCTTGTCATGAAACTAGGGGCAGTTGTTCACATAACAGCTGCAGTCTTTTCCTCTGTCTGCACAGAAAAGTGTGGGTCAATCAAGATGTGTTCATAGACGTTGAAGCATCACTTCACCAAGATTTGAAATAATTTAGTATAAAGGCGTCACATTTGGGCTTATTTTCATTCTGCTTTTTTACTTGATGAACAGTTTGATTTATCTGAATTAATACTTAACTCACTGAAGATGAACCATTCAACAATTATACAAAATCAACTCATCAGGTTGAATTTCAGGTTGATGATACTAAAACATCAGGTTATTCCCTCAGTTTTACATTTCTGTAATTAATACGTTTTACATATTACATTATGTGAGGACTTAAAATTGAGTGCTTTCTGAAAATTGAGGATCCTCTGGTTAAGTTGCCCACTTTTAGACCGTCATCATTTTGCAGAATTCCAGCAAATGTTTAATCATGATTTGCATCGGCACCTCTGGCAGGAAGATACTATATCACGGCCTTCATAAATTATTCAGTGCTGAGCAATAATATTACTTTAGGGGAGGCAGAATGACGGACTCATGGCAATCAGTTACAGAAACCCTGCAGAATTGGAAATCCAAATGTTGTGTTATGAATGACTTTGGCATATATTAGTTTCTGCTGCAAACATATCAAGTCAGACAGTTTCAAAGCAGCATGGTGTAATTGTTGTTAGCATTAGAATGCATTTTGCTTCACCTGTGTGAACTGTAGAATACTTAACAAAACAGACTGCAGTAAAAAGAAAACTTTATGGTACATAGCCGAAAGTCCAATTACAATTTGTTACTCAATCATCCTTAAATACATGTGACGCCAGTTTTCAGAATAAGACCCTAACATCTGTGTGGCCATGTGAGACATTGTAGGAGGAAACGGTAGACGAATTAATGCATCAACAGACTATGCCATCTTCCTGTCAGCTTGCATGAATCCCTCGATATCTTATAGGACTATTACAAGAGATCCAGCACAATGTCAAACTGCTACAACTGTCAGGATGACGCTCCCTCCTGCTGAAGCAGCTTCCTACAAACCAACTGACTGACACTCAGGATGAATAACATGTCACACAAATGCTGCTCAGTCTTAACAAGCTTGGCAGAGCGACAAATGACTGACATTGCACAGGTACGTTTTCTTTGATCTGAAGCAAAAACGGCACAGAAGGTAACAATTTTAGCATAAAGGATCTTTATGTGAAACTCTTTACTTTCTGAGACTTTAGGGAGATAGGTGACAAAAAGTTTAAGAGTGTTTACAAGTCATTACATGCTTTGGCTTTTTCAAGGTTTTTCTAAATTCATCTGGAGGTTTTACCATTGATGAACTGAAGGGGGTAGTTCTGGGGCTGCAAAGATTCTGGCCACTTTCTAAGCTGTGCTGCTAATTTATAAAGACAAGATAATGTATTACATATCACCGACAATTTGAGAAAAGGTAATTTAAAGCCTACTTTGGCCTGTGTTTAGCTTTAAGCATAAAAAGGATGGGGTCTTTGGCCCAAAAACAAATTTATTTGGGGTAAAATGTGCAAATCAGCCCCAGAAAAAAATATAAAAAGATGAAGCTTGTGAAAAAGTGTAATTACTTACAGTGAAGAGAGTCTAGAACTGACTTTGATTGGAAGACCACTCAGAGAGGATGAAGCTGTTATTACAAAATTAAAATAAAAAAGCCAGATTACCTATGCACTTAAGGGAAAATGAAATTCACAAGTTCTGTTGTCTGTTGGGCTAAAACGACAAAGATTTCCCAAAACTATCACTGTTACTTCTGGAGGAGAAAGAGGGAAGGATAAAAGTCTAAATACGCCATTTAAATTATGAACAATCGGGAGGTAATATCACAATGTGGGATCATTTTACTGTAGGATGGACCATTTCTATTGACAAAATGGATTGCACCACATGAGAATATCATGTGGAAATTGAAGCAAGATCTCAAGACATCAGCTGGGGAGTTGATGCTTGGGATTTCCAAAAGGACAACGACCAAACATGCTGCCAATGGGTTCCATGAGGCTTAAAGCCAATAGGTTCAATGTTTTTGTATTACCATCACAAAAACTTTATCTCGGTTATTTAGAAAATCTGTAGGCAAAGTTGAAGAGGTGTTTGCCAAGAAGGAGGCCTACAAACCTGACTTGGCTGCACCAGCTCTGTCAGGAGGAATGGAACAAAATTAAACCAAAATATTCTGGGAAGATTGTGGAAAGTTACCTAAAAGATTAGATCCAAGTTAAAAAATCAAATTCTACCAAATGCTGAACAAATGAATGAAAGCTGCTGGATTTAAAGGATACTTTTAATCTCTTAAAAAGTCTCCTGCTCATTATACCGGTGTTTAACAAAGATGACTAACATTGGTAATCCTAACTAAAAAGATTTAGTCACAATCAGTAATTGTAAAAATCCCAACCAAAACATCCCTGCTAAGAGAGCTTTTTCCATTCTCACTATTTTCCCTTGAACTCTAAAAGCTTGCTGTCAAAGGATGGAGAGGTGCTGTATTGTACCTATGATCCCGCTGTCCTTGCTCTCAAGAGTGGAGCTGGGGCTGGTGATGGTCCCACAGGGGCTGGAACGACTGAGAGGGGGACGACTTGTCGTGCTGTTGAGAGTGGAGCATGGGCTGTCGGTGCTGGGAGATGCAGTGCTGCTGGTCAGGGTGGAGCAGGGGCTAATTCCCTGGCTGGTCAGAGTGCACTGAGGAGAGAGAGAGAACAGAAGAAAAGGCTTAGATACAACAAGAAGGTGTTCTGAGATTAAACAAAATCAATGAAAGTTCAGGTAAGCTTATCACCAGGACAAGAGATTACATATTTTGTAAAACAAGCAATATTTCTGAGTTTTATCCAGAAGGCAAAATGCAGCATTTAAAAAAGAAAGCAAAGAGAAAAGGGCAGATTTGATCTAACTTCACAATGTGTTTGACCTGAATCATGTGAAACCAATAGATGACATTCCTTAGCAAATAGGCATGGGTTTCACATGTGAGCATGACACACAAGCCAAAGGGTGTAAGCTCTGTAAACGGCGCTAGCTAAATCAAAATACACTGATATCCATGTGCTAGAGAAGTCCAAATAAACCCAAAGAAAAATGCACAGACTAAAAAACTTTGCCGTGACACAATAGACAGCTTTCTAACGTCATCAAGGTTGCCTGACAACCATACAACAGGCTGAATCTCTGTTTGCAACCAAACAGAAAATAATACACATCCAAATGAATCCGTGTTTGCTCCATTTCATCATTTTCCTTCAACTGAATGAAAAGTAAATGAAGGTCATCATTGATTCTTTGTAAGAAAAGCCAAATCACTGCAGACAACAGAGAGAATAACTAATTATCACTCTGCAACTTTTCTATCCACTATTGCTAACGAACTTCAAGGATTTTTTTTTTTCTGTGGAGAATTTTACAGACAACAGTACTCATCACTAGGTTTTCCATATGCATTATTTGCATATGGAAAACAATGCCTTGTGCAAAGGTCTGTAAATGAACCTTCACACATACCATATAACAATCCCAAACAATGCATTTAACTAGGATTTAATGTGATGGCACAATATAAAGCAGTACACAATTGGGACATGCAAACTAACTGATTTGCGGTTTCCATACATTTCTGCAAATACAAATCTGAAAAGTGTGGCACATTGCAATTATGAGGATTGACCCTAACCCCTACATCTAGAGATCGCAAGCCATCTCAAGATGATGGATATTGTTTTACTGTAGATTCTCAACTGAACTTTGATGTGGACTCCATTGTAGCACCAGAAGCATGTTAAGAGTTTCTGCTCTGCTTGGAGTCTCAAGTCCTTGAAAGCCTCTAGCTGGTTTACTTCTAGGTTTTCCCTGCGTTTAACTCCATCCATCCACCCATCAATTCTCTCCAGCTTCCATGTCCCTGTTAGAGAAAAGTATCCCCCACATTATGACGCTGCCACCACTACTATTTCATAGTGAGGCTAGTGTGTTTAGGGTAATATATAGTGATTTGCATATAGGCCAAAAAGTTCAGTATTGCTCTGATCTAACCAGAGCATCTTCTTCTGCATGTTTACTGCATCTCCTAAATGACTAGTCACGAACTGCTCACCAGACTTCTTATGGCTTTCTGTCAACAATGGCTTTCTTCTCCCTGTTTTTCACGATCAAGGCCAGATTTGTGGCGTCCACAACTAATTGTGCTGTTGACAGATTCTTCCACCTGAGCTGTGGATCACTTCAACTTTTCCAAAGTTACAATGAGTCTCTTGGTTGCTTCCCTGGTCAATACTCTCCTTTAGGTTCTCAACAATGCTCTGTGAGATTTTTAAAGCTCAGAATGTCATGTTATAACCTAAACCTAAATGTTAAATCTCCCCATAACTTCATCGCTGACCTGTTTGTTGTTTTTCTTGGTTTTCATAATGCACTTCAAGATATTTTGCTGCCTGAAGGACTTTCGTTGATTTTTTTTCTCTTAAAAGAAATTGTAATTGTAAAGTTGTAAACTTTTCAAATGGTCACTTTAAACCGTAAACCATGTTTAATCATTAAAATTGTGAGCTCCCATTTATTCTGCTTGATACATCAGTGCATGACTGTAATCATCTACTCTTAAAAGGAGAAAGAAGAGAGACTGGACTAAGTGAATTTTCTTAGTGTTTCAAAATCTAAGGTTGAAACAGTAGACATAGAATAGTCAGACTAATAAATAGCTGTGACAACATGATTAACAACTTGTAGAACCGTAACGTTAACTACATGGCATTCTTTCTTTTTATATCCCTCCTTTCTGTAAACAAACAACCCAGTCAGAGACCAAACTGAGATTTTATAATTAGCTCTGAGGCAATACTAAAACACGCTGAGTTAAAGACGTGCTGTAAAACAGCGTCACGGAGGAAAAGAGAACTGCTTGCAGATGACAGCAACATGGTCTGGAAGACCCATGCACAAAAAGCACCTCAAATCTAAACCATTAACCCAGTCGTACTGGTCGTCCCTTGCTATGACACCTCCTGTAATGACTGTGATTTATGAAACACTTTCTAAGCCTCTATCACGTTCCTAGAAATCGCCAGCTCAGCGTCAAAACATGTCCCGGACATGAGATGGATGAGGAAAGCGCAGCATGCTGGGCTTTGCTCCACACAAAGTCCCAGTTTAATTAGCGGAGCCAAACAAACTGAGGCTCAGACCTAACATAACTATTTCTGGACCCGGGCTCAGATGCTCTTGTTACATTCTCCAGAGCCGCCCCTGAAATAGCACTTAAGTTACAGCACAACACTAAAGAGCTCGCACAGAAATAAAGACACATGCAACCAATTTAAAATCTCAACTTACTTTCCCTTGTACAAATTTAACACTTCAAGTTAAGTAGTCTCATAGTTACCATTGCTTGTTGTGGGGGAAAAAATTAATCCAATACAGCTTGCAAACTTGTCTATAATTCACTGAGGAAAAATAAGTCAAGTAACAAAATAATAATCCATTTTACTATTGGAGTGTGACAACTATCGTCTCCCCTGATTAGCTTCTCTATCTGTGAATCTTAGTGCTGCAGCAGTGGCAGCAGCTGCTGGGTGAGGGAGAGAAGGGAGGAAGGTGGAAGGGAGTGAGGGAAGAAAAAAATTAAATACCTTCTTTTCATTCTTGTCGTCCATAGGTATGCGTGCTGTGCCCGGGATCCCTTCTCCCAGTAAAAAGCCCAGCCTTGTCATCAGTTCCTGAGTGGCAGGAGAGGAGGAGCTTGGCTGTTGCTCCGCTTGCTGCTCTGGAGATGAGAGAAGGGGTAAAAAAAACAGAGGGAGAGAAGTGCAGTTAGCCAGGAAGATTCCCTCTCTCTCTCTCTCTCTCTCACACACACACTCTTTCTTCTGGCTGGGCCACACAGGGCCACGCTGCCTGCCCTGCCCTCCTCAGCTCTGCTTTGAAATGCGTTGCTGCACTCCTCCAGCAGCTGCTGATGTGCTGCAGACCCGTAGAGGGCGAGAGGAGAAGACGAGTAAGGGAGAGAGTGAGGAGGGAGCTGTGGCTTGAGTGTGTGTGAATGCATGTGAATGTCTGGCATTGTTAAGAAAGCAGAGGCTCTATGCATGTCTAGCAACATGCTTTGAGTGCCAATTCCAGGGCTTTCTGCTTGTTTACAGCTCTCACTCATAAAGCCTCTGAATATAAATGAGATGAACCAAGGCTTTCTGAGGCAAAGCTTTAACTAACTTTGTTCAAGCATTTTATATATATATATATATATATATATATATATATATATATTGGGCAATTATTAAAGACTGCAGCAACAGCCACACAGCACAGACAAATATTGTACATTATACAGGCTATTCCTTACTAGTTTTTAGTAAATAGTACATATATAAATCTTCAAATTCAGTTTTGAAGATATTTAAATATCCAGACTTTAAATGGAGCTCCAAAAAAATACATTCTATTATCAGAATTAAAAGCAACCATGATACACAAAATAGTTGTATGAACACCAATGTGCAATCTTTTCAAACAGTAACTCAAAAACCTAAATGTCAAAATATAGATAATGTCCAGATATTTATTAAGTTAACTTTTCTCTGCAAGTTTGCTGGAGTGCTGGTTTCAAGCATATTAACAGAAAGCTGAGTGGAGGGAAAACTGTGGTAGAAAAAGGCACACAGCACAAGCAACAAAATGATCGAAACTCAACTGCCCCAATGACAAACTGCACTGATGGCATAATTCATGTGAAAAGAAGCCCAAACAAAAACTGAGTGTAAATATTCCATTAACAAAATGCTCATATGGATAACGATTCTGTGTTAAATGTCCTTTTTTTATTGACCTTGTGGAATATCCAAGTTGCCATAGAAACTGGATTTGAAAGACATATTAACCAAAAAGAAAGAGAGACACTTGAAATAAATTAAGATTTGAAACTATTTTTGTGACTAAGTTTCATTACCTTGTACCCTATTTTTTCCCTCCACTCAAGTTTCCATTAACATGCCTGGAACAAACTTCTTTAGAAATAACCTAATGGGTCTTGCCCTCATGGTTGAGAGTTTCAAAGACTGTGCACTAGACAACTGTCAAATCAATGAACGCCCCATGACTGTGTGGGTCCAAACCTGGCCATGACATAATATTTCTGTATTAAAACTTTAGTTTTATTGGTATAATGTAATCTCCATTTTATGAGAAATTGGATTTGATGTTTTCATTAGTTGGACATCATAACAATTAAAATTAAACAAAATAAATACTTGCAATGTAACAAACAGGCTTTAAAATTTTGTAGAAGAGATCTTGTACAATGAAACTGGTTGCAACTGGTTGTGCTCATAAGTCTTGATCTAACTGCAAGTACAGCTGTTCTTCCAGAGATCTATTGTGCATCACTGAGGTTGAAAATTACAGCAATTCTTTGGAGCATTTTTTAAAAATCACTTATTTTCTGAAGCACAGTCTGAGCACAAATGTTTTGTCCATAGAAACCACACACTTGGAAAACATTACAAGCAAATTTCATACTTCAAAATTTTTTCAAGATTATGTAGAAGCTGTGGATAAAATAATAGGGGAAAAAAAATAGTTTTCATGCATCATACATGCTCTGTCAGCAGCTTGGTTTCATCTTTTGCATTTTCTCCTTTGCCCTCAGTCTTCCATGGTTATTAATAATGTTGACAGTAAATCTGATTAAATACAAACAAGTTCAATGGCGGAGTGTATTGCCAGGTCCAAACATAATCACAATAAAGGCAGGACATTACACTTTTGGCATACAAGTGGCTGTAATAATAAAATCCTCTCCTTTTAAGAACATAAATAACTGTTGTTGTTATACTAAAAAGAAAAGCTGACTGGTGGATTTTTTAACGACTGCAATGCAAAAGCGATATTAGTGCTTCCCGTCTAACGTAATCTTGTGACCAGCTGTTTGTTACTTTAATAACACTGAAGTAAGCTGGAACCATTTGTTGAAAATGCTAAGATACAAATTTAATTATCCACAAAAAAGCATAAGCGCAGCCAAAGACACTTGCAGGGAACAGCCATACTGAGTGAATCAGAACCAAAGTACTGGAGAAGACCCACACTGTTAGAATACGCATTTATCATCTCATGAATTGACAATGGACGTTATTCCCAATTGTAGCATTATGCCATAAGCTGTTGTTCTCGGTTTAGAATTGCAATGCTTTTATATAAACTGGCAAAGTTATTGTAACATGGGGAACAATTTATTTAGCTTAGTTTGGTGCAGGATAATATATAATAACACCACTTAGGCTTTGTGCTTGAGGACTTATTTTGAACATAAATGTAAAGTACAGAGTGTGTGATTCACCCTTCAGTCTGTTTATATATCTATAAATCAAGATGGATATTATGTAGGAAAGTTAAGTGGCTATAACTGGGGAACATTTACTTTATAAATGTTTATGTGACATAATTCATTTCTCCTTACTGTAAAAGCCAAATGCATTAAAGCCATCAACAATACAAGTGCCAGTAAAGTTTAACATCTGGCTCAAATAAGAATAAATTGAAGTATTCATATTGTCTCACCTTTGCTTTCAAACCAGGACATTTATAAGTGTCCCGCTCAAACAAACCTCAGTTGGAGTCATTTTTAAGTAGTAAGAAATTTTTCCCCATTTTCTTTCAGCATGTTTATGAACCAAATTGATTATCATTTAACTTTTTCTCCCTTGCCCGTAGGATGATAGCATCTAAAGCCTTACTGACCAATTTAACTGCAGCATAACATTTACCAATACATGTCAGTTTATCCACCACCTAGGACAGTCTCAGGACTAAAACTTGCTCAGTAGATTGTGATTTCCATTATTAACACAGATTTTCTAATAAATGATTTTTGTGTTGCATTGTTAAGATAAGCACATTTATTGCAGGCTAAACCAGATGTTGAAACAAAGAAGTCTCCTGGTTATAAACAGGAGTCTTGTTATTGGTATGTCAATGTCATACAGTCCACATCTGCTTTAGAACAAAATGCAACATTTTTGAATGATGCACCAAACAGATATGTACAGTTCTGTATTTCCTTCCCATATATTTATTTACCTTTCATGTCTTTATCAAGACAACCATTTTGATATATCAAATGAATAAATGAAAAACAAATTACCTAGAAAAATGCAGACAAACTAGAACTCTTTGTGGTTGGAAAATCTTGCACAGTTCTTATCTACCAGAAACAAAACAAACCACAACAAGAAAGGTGGGGGTCCAAATTATCACAACCCAGTTGGAAACATTGTTGAGAAACAAAAACGGTAACTGCTGTTTGTATTAGTTTTATTAAATGCAGCATGCTGAGAGAAAATAAGACACTGAGAAGCATACCGTCCATAGAAAACGCGTTTTCTTGCACTTACTTGGAAGTTGCAAATACATCTGAAGAAGATTTAAAGAAAACAACCCCAGTGTGCAGAAATGTTTTGGGTTTTTTTAGGGGTACACACCTTAATGACATTCTAATAACATAAATTTTCTTCAGGGAAGCACTCACAATATCTTGCTTTTCTAACTTCACATATCTTAGCAGCTTTACTCAATTATGTGAGGAGTAATTACAATTATTTGTCAATGCTGAAATTACATAATTTACAATAGAAGATTGCACGGTGAACTCCTACCTCCATCACCACCGTCGCCCCATAAAACATCCCTCCTGCCGTCGCCCCACATCATATGTGATGTATTTATTATTTTAAAAAACCCATTTTCATTTAATTGATTTACAAATTGTCAATAATGTGCAAGTGAAGCTGGCAAACATTTTGGACACATGATTTATTGATTGTAATGATCATCCTGGGAGGAGACTGCAAGCTGACAGTGAAGGATGGGTTTGTAGCTGAATATATTTAACAATACAGATATTAATCCTTGGGAGCATTTAGATGGATACCACACTGTCTTTAAGGCATCATCATAGTCAATATTTCAAGTGAACAACTTGATGTTTTTTGCTGGATAAACTACAGTTTCAGTACATCTTAATCAGTAACTTTATTAAGGGGAGATGTCTCAACAAATAAACAAAGTGCTTCAGCCTCATCCTGAGGCACTTCTGCATTTGTTGAAAGTGATGTACAACAATGGAATGGAATAGAATAGAATAGAATAGAATTCAACTTTATTGTCATTGCACTGTCACAAGTACAAGCAACGAAATGTGGTTTGCATCTATCCAGAAGTGCTATACAGGATATAGATATTTATTTGCAGATGTACCAAATAGCAAGGAGGTGTGCAAAAGAATAATGGCGAGGAGCTATAAGAGTCCGTGGTGAGTGTGTGTGTGTGTGTGAACAGTCCATGTGTGAGAACAGTCCATATGTTGTAATTTGTGTCAGGAGGCGTTCAGGAGCATGACAGCTGTAGGAAAGAAGCTGTTCCGGTGCCTGGTGGTTCTAGTCCATAGGCTTCTATAACGCCTCCCAGAGGGCAGGAGGGAAAAAAGTGTGTGTGCAGGATGAGTGAAGTCCTTGGTGATTTTCCTGGCCCTTTTCAGACATCGCTTCCTGTAGATGTCCTCGATGGCTGGAAGCGGTGCCCCGGCGATGTGTTGGGCTGTTTTCACCACCCTCTGTAGCGCTTTCCGGTCGGAGACAGAGCAGTTCCCGTACCAAACTGTAATACAGTTGGTGAGGATGCTCTCAATGGTGCAACGGTAGAAGTTCGTGATGATATCTGAGGAAAGGTGGTTCTTCCTCAGGGTCCTCATGAAGAAAAGGCGCTGATGTGCCTTCTTAATGAGTTTGGAGCAGCTGGTCGTCCAAGTCAGATCCTCGGAGATGTGTACTCCCAGGAACTTAAAGGTGTCCACGCGCTCCGATGAGCTCCTTGGTCTTCTCGGTGTTCAGCTGCAGGTTGTTTTTGTCGCACCACACAGCCAGACGGTCCACCTCATCCCTATTGGCGGCCTCATCGTTGTCTCTGATGAGGCCGATCACCGTGGTGTCGTCTGTGAACTTTACGATCGCGTTCGAGCCATGGACAGGTCTGCAGTCATAGGTGAGGAGGGAGTAGAGGAAGGGACTCATCACACAGACTTGTAGCACTCCGGTGTTTATGATGATGGTGGAAGAGAAGTGGTTGTCCATGATGAACAACTTGTGAAGTCCTTGTATTTACTGTACATATCTCAGTCTAACTTAGGAGGACCTTGATCTCATGTCATGAAGCTCGTCTTTCTACATGTGAGCATAACTTTGAAGTCATGTTTCAGAGAGAAAAGTTAATTAGTCTCTCTACACAAGGGCCCTAAATTCATTAAAAACTCTCAAAAGTGGGAGTGAATCCCAAAAATAAGAAGAGTTTACGCTGGAACACAGGTAGAGAGGGAATCTACACATCAGATCAATGAAGGAAGCTTTCCAGCCAAATAACATCATAAATACACTAAGCTATTGACAAAAAAAGTGTGACATATTTAAACATATAATGTGTGTTTCAGCAAATCAGCTAAATTTGCCATGTCTAACTCTACAGTGAGTAGATAAATAGGTATTTTGGGTCCATAGAAAGTGGTGAGTAGTCCAAAAAAAAAAATGCCAGACTCAGAAACTGTTTAACCAAGAGAACAAGGAAGCTATTAGTAGCGGCAGACCGTGCAAATTAGGAAAATGCACAAATGAGTTTTAGATTACTCCACCAACATCTGGTAGTAAAATATGCAAGAAAAAGGGTGACAATAGATTTGGAAAGTGTCTAATTTTGACAAACTGTTTCTAGTTCTACAGCATATAAAATAAGATTCAAACCTAATTGGATAGAATTAAAAATGATTTGAAGAATTACAAGCAAGGCTCTCATTAACTTCACTCATCGTGATTGGCCTACTTTTTTAATTGGTACCCTCTGAATGGACTTCACCCAATATAATGACTTAATATGTGAATGAAGAGGAACGTTCACAAGCCACTAGACATTTTATGATTCATTTTAAGAGTTTATAACAGAAATTACATGATTAACAATTCTCCGGCGGACAATAAAATTGGGGCACGAGGCCAACTCTGGGTTTGTCAAAGAACAAATGTAACATCTCTTTTCCAAATGTGAGGAAGATATTATGTAAGATAGTAGCCTAAAGAGAAATGGTAGCCTGTTGGAGGAAAAATGTATTTGATTTGTTCTCTCAAAGGTACAATGCCCTGGAGCTATGGAAAACCAGGGATGTAGCTGGAACCAATTTGGTATTCCAGTAACAGCACTGCACAGAGAAGGGATAACAAAACAACATCGTTATCTGCTGCCGGAGGAAGTTTATGAGCAGGTGTGAAATAGCAGCCGTGTACTTCCGTGATACAAGAATGAAGGAGGAAAAGGAAGGGATGAGGCAGGAGAGGAGTATGGACAGAGAGGAGGAGGAAGGCAAAGAGGAGGAGGGACACCTTGAACAGACTGGCTCCACAGAGCTGTCTTAACTCACTCCTGCCAGGAAAACAATCCAGACGGTCCTCATTAGAAGCCAGAGTTTCATTACCCCGACTGCAGAGGCTGTTTAATGAACCCTCAACGAGAGAACGCATCCTGCTTCCCCCCTTTCAGTTCAGACCTACAAGGTGACATGCCCCTTAAGCAAACCGAGCTGTCCGATTGAACATTCCAGTGTTAAACCCATAAATGTCCTTTAATGCACAGACAGATGGGAGAGTCAAATGAGAATTTGGTAGAAATTAGGATGACATTACTGACAATACAGAGTCTGCAAATAAAATAATGCTTGGGGCAAGGGATAGGATGCAAGTAATCATCTCTGCCTTTATGTCTCAGCTTGACAGTATAGCCTGGCTGCAGTAAACATTGTAATAGGAGCCAGATGGCATTTGGTTAATTATTAGAGCAACAGTTACACATTTTCCCACACAAATTTAGACCAGGACAGAGTGGCTGTATTTTAAGGACATAACCAACCACAGTAGTGAAGCTTTAAGATTAAATGTAACATTTAATAAAAAATCAAGCTGAAATGACAAAATTCATATATTTTACTTGGATATATGTAATGGAGAAACATAAATTAGTGCAATGTGTTGTAGAAGAAGGAAAATTACACATGTCTTCAACAATTCTTATTAAACAAAAATCATAGGTGTGATGAGAATTTGCATTCAGGCTTCTTTAACCTGATAGCTCTAAAAAAAATGTTCATCTGTAATCTCAAATCCCAATTAAAATCCATTTATGTGAATAAGATGCATAAATATTTTTGTAAAACATTGTACATGAAAATGAGTCCTGCATATATGAGTAGCCTGATTTATCAGTACTCGTTTTTTAGCTTTGAGCATTATCTCTATTAATTAGTGAAACAGGATCTTTTTGAATAAGATATCTGCAATGCTCCAAAAGCTACTAATTATCAAGCAACATGCATCTTGCAGGAGATTATTACCACCTTAAAAGACAAAAACAATAGCAGCAGTAGTACTAGACAAACCTGTTTATGAAGACAGGTGTCAAATGTTTGGCTCAAGGTTAAATTTGGAAAGAATACAATTGTGTAACAGGACAGAACCTGTGGCTCATGGATGACTGACAGAGACAGGGCTCTTAGGCAGGTGAAACAATTTTGTGTGCCTGAATGCGGGCCGCCTCTGGCAACCAAATACACACACACAAAAACACAGATAAAAGGGTTTGTCAACATAAAAATACATTCTGCATTCATACTCTGACAAAGGAAACCCAATCCATCCAGTGACAGTGCCATGTAGAAAGACTCAACTCAGGTCAAAATTATGTTCCCTTTCTTATACAGCCCATCCTGCTTGTCCACAATACAGAGCATGACTACCCTGAAAATCCAAACCAAGAAGAACAAATTAGATCCATCTGTAAATCTGCCAACATCTGAATTGTTTTATAGCCAAATGAAACAGAGGGATACAAATCAAGTTGTATTGAAAGACTGAAGTTTATTGAAGAGTAAAAATCTTTGCAGTCCTCGATTTAACAAAGCATGTAAGCAACACACTAGTTGCATTCAAAGATGACAGATGTGGACCATGGGTTATCTGACATTCAAGAGAGGCATCACTCAGCGCCCCCACCAGCAAACCCTCTATAAATCTGTTCCCTAAATGTCACATTTTCCATGCTGGAAGACTTTCCAACTCAAATTTGTTTGGCTCTCTGTCAACACCCTCTGATGACGTCAAAGCAGCAATCAGTTCATAGTGTTGCAACATTAAATGACAAATCTAGCATAATTCTGCATTTCAAGAAGACAGCATAAACAAAATTGGTTATTTATGCTTTACTGTAAAAATAAAACAACTAAAACGGCTAACAGGAAACTGTCTCCTACAACTTTTCTCCTGCAACTTGGGAAAATAAAATATGTAGGTAAAATGCTACATGACATGCTACTGCAAAACAGCCAATCCAAGAGCTCCATTTATTTTCCTTGGTGTTTACTGGATGTACCAAGAGTGGAAATAAGGGAGACTGTAGGCATTAGGTTCTGTGGTAGAGCCCAGACAGCTTCTGTTGTGCACATTAATGCATATAAAGGCATATTCGGTGTTTGAGCTATTAAAATAGGCAGTTATAAAAAGATCTGAAGTATTCACAGACTTTAGATACTCACAGGCAGCTGTGATGCCTAATGCACACAAACACTGAGGGCCCCACTGTACTAGAGGTGCACCAATTGCAGTTTTCTGGCCAATTGCTGATTACCGATCTTTAAAAAGCCTGACCTCCCAATTCCGATTTTGACTGATACAAAATTTTTTTTGTCAGTAATGTTGTTAAATATAGTAAGAAAGTCACTGAGTTGGCAACAGTGGAGTTGTCTGACCTTATTCATAAATAAGGTTTACATAGCTTTTAAATTGAAGATCAATACTGAAATACCACATATATGGTGATGAACAATTTAACTTCCTGTGTGCTTAAAAGTTTACCTTGACCTCAAAGGGAAATAAAACCTTAGGTCACAGACAGTAAAGGGAAATTTTAAGAACAATAGCGCTGGACAGACAGTCTGACCCCACCTATAAACTGTGGTACCCTTCTGTAAACTATAGTTCAGTGCATCCTAAAGTCTCCATGTCTTTTTAAGGAGCAGGAAAAGGAAACGGATGGCATCTCAATGAGTGGTTCCAACCATGGAGAAGGTAGGAACATTATTTTTAACAATGACCCAGAAGAGCTCATCCAGAATATGCAAGATGCAGATTATCAGATGTTGCCAAATTTGGACTGCAGAGTAAAAGTAAGGCAGTCAAACAGTGCCAAGCAGACCAGGGTACTCCTTTAAAATTTTTAAAAGAAACTTTTCAGTTGATGACCTCAGGAGGACATTTGAAGGAGCGTCTAAAACATGAAACGTAAAAGGAAAATGTAGTTGCTATCTTGTTTCGCTGAATGACTTAAGTAATACCCATTAGTTTATCTTTTGGACTAGTATTGACCTGAGAGGCAGAAACAAAACATATGCTTAAAATAAATTCAACTCCAAGATAATGTATTTTAAATCTATATCTTCAGTGTGTAAATTTATCCAAGTAAAACAAACTATGTTGATATCAGAGATCCATGAGCTGTGTAAAGCTGGGCTCCCATGATTACCAATTATTGGTTAAAATCTGTAAAGTCCTTAATTACACATAATTAGTTAAGTCAATTGGATTTCTCAGCACAGATTTTTTTCTCATTGAAGTCTTTTTACTAGATATAATGGTTGTGAGTAAAGACAAAGAACATTTCTCCTGACTGATACATTGACTTTTCTCCCGCATTTATTGAATAACTGTACACAGCGGTAATAAAAGGCACAAATGGGAAGCTGTTTGACCTTAAAAAAGAGGCTGGCTCTTTCTTCTTCCTCTTTGAAGGCTGAGTCAATATTTGAGAACATGTACAAGTCACTCCTGGAGAACAGAACCAAGCTTAAACCCCTCTGGCTGCACAACCAGAGAAATTTTACCATTATTTACTACTGCTATGATAAGCAGTGATAAGAATGAGCTAAATTAGTCTTGGAAGTCTACACTGTAACAACATAAAAATAGAATTGTGTCTATTATTTGTATATGGAAGAAAACAATTTTATTTTACATAGAACGTTTCATATCAATATACAAATATTTGCATATTTTTATAAAGATTTTATGCCATAGATATTTTAATCTGTAGACTTGTGCAAAGTAAAAAAAGGTTTAGACAAATATTTTAGTGTTGGTTTTTTTGGGGGTTTTTTGTAATTTTCTTTTTGGTAATTTGTATTATTTACCTTTTATAGAGAATAATCAAGGTTTTTAAGAATATTTGTACTTACATTTTTTTTTTAATATAAATGTATTCAGTTAGTAGAAATAGCAAAGAAAATGTAACAAATTTTTACTGTTCAGTTTTTTTCCCCCTTTTATTTCCTGAACTGACCCAGCCAAGACCGTCACCCCTCTGGCAGCTTTTATATATTTCTTTACAGCTCTTATGAAGCTATGCAACAATCTCTAACATCCCATTAAATACACTTATTCTAGCATTTTTCCCAAATAAATCTAGCTTTGAAGAAAAGTTAGACGCCACTGTCAGCACTAACAGGCATGATTACATCAGAACCTCAAACTGAAGTCATATACTATAATAAACAACGTGTATTATTTGTAAGAACATATTGGTTTTTCCATGACTCCGTTTTAACTTCCTCTACAACTTTCTCCTGACCTGTCTGCTGTGTTAGTTGGTCTTCATGATGATGTTTGTTCACTGATGTTCTCTAACAAACCTCTGAGGCCGTCACAGCAACAACTGCATTCAAATTGAGATCAAATTATACACATCTGAATTCTATTAGGTGACTTCTGAAGGCAGTTGATTGGACAGGACTTTATTTTATGGCATCAGCATAAAGGAAACTCAGAATTTTTTTAGATGTTTCAACAAACAAAAAATATAAAACTGCAATATTTTTGGAAGGCATTGCATATAAAGAAACACAAACAGCATTTAATGGAGTAGAAGCATCCAGATTATATACTTCAAAAAGAATTTGTACTATTTAGGTGGAACTAGAGCTAAAAATTGAGAAAGTAAGTTGAAGTTAAATGAGGTGAACTTTTGGAGGTGATGATTGCAGCATGACATATTTACATTTAATAATGGTCTTTTTAACTAAATATATTTTCCAGCTTTTCAAAGTTCCACTGACATAGAAAATAAGTATCCTAAAAATTTGCTCTAAGTTTGCATCTTCTTAAAATGAGCTGACCAGTAGCATCACTCCACCAGCTGTCATGAGATAACTTTTATCAGGTGCCCGCTATCAGCTGGTGGCTTTCATTGAGATGTGTTTGAGCCAAATGTCTGACACTCTTATGTCTCGGTATGTCCGAGTCAACAGCGACCGGGGTGCAGCGGAGGGTTGTGGTCTGCGTCTACAAGCCATGTACAGTCAAAGGGCACTCTTCCTGCAATGCCTTTTGCTAAAGATAACGTCTTCTACATCTTCCACTTAAGCCTTGTGGGAGGGATCGGAACCAGTCCTCCTCTGATGGAAATCAAAACAAGACTACTTGGAGGAATATTACCCATGCACACACAAACACAACGCCCAAAAGGAGAAAGGGAAAAAAAATAGGCTGCATTACCGCTGAAGGCAACCCTCACAGAAATGTGGAAACACGAGAACACAAGTATGTGGAGCTTCAGAGAGATTAAAAAAGATCTCATTGGATTCTCGTGATAAAAACTGAGCAATTCAGTCAAACAGTGTTTTCATACACAGTGGAAAACTGACTCCTTTGTAATATAAACACTCTGTTGAGGGTAAACACAGTACTATTGTGTTTACAAAAGGGACTACATGAAGTAGAGGAAGGCTCAAATGCAAAGTTTTTTGCATCAACTTTTGCAGGAAGACACTTCAAACTGTTGTGAAGCTGCAGGCATCAAACTGAAAGGAGCGATTCTAGATTCTATTTCTTAGATGTGCATGCTTTTTTTAATGTATGAAAAGTAAAATAACTGAAACAAAACTCACCATTGTGGGAGGAATCCTTGTTATCAGCCACCTTTCTGAGTGCTGACATGATGGCATCAGAAGGAACGCGAGGGCTCTCTACATATTTGGGCTTCCTGATCGGACCTGCCGGCACCAACAGAAGAGAAGAGCGAGAATGAGGGAGAGGGTCCAGCAGAGACATTTGCAGAAGTGAAAGAGACAGAGAGACTTCTCACAGGATTAATACGTTCCAGGAGGGACTAGAGATGAGACACAGCAGTGTCTTAGGTGGACAGCCTCTGCAGCACTCCGCAGTTGGCGTAAAACTCTCTCTCACACATGCACACACACGCACGCACACACCGATAGCAGCCCTGGTTTGGCTGACAACCCTCAAGACTCCGCATGGCAGGAGGCTTCCAGTTAAACACTGCAAGCTGGCTGTGGGAATGTAAACTACAGCAGGAAACCACAACAATTAGCCTCTTAGTGGACTAAAAATGAGCTCAGACACACTAGCACGTTCAAAAGTAATAAGACAGTAAAAGCTTTTGTGTGTTCATCTATCAGAGCAGGTATTAATTCAAAGAATGTCCCATTTCTGCAAAAACTGTTACATCACATAAATGAATTAAGGTCCAGGTGTGCTGATGTGAGAAAGAAGATGTATCTGGGACATTCGTAATGTCCTCTGAGGATAACCTTTGTGTTTAGAGAGTACTTGTAATGTAGTTACTCTTGCAAAATATGTGCAGTCTATATGCAGAAGATATGTTGTCTTTGACAAAGAGCATCATGAAAATGTACATGTAATTCTCAGAGTTCTTTTGGTTTTGCTTTTTTTGTCTCAAATATTTTTTATCAAATAAATTTTAATTTACGACATAATTTTAGTAAATCAAACTGCAGATTTCAAATTCTGATTTCATATGTTAACAGAAAAAAGCTATCCAACCCAAACTAGATGAATAAATGTATAAATGACATATTTGTAGAAACAAAATGAGTTTGGTTTCACACGTAGGATTGATAATTGCCAGATTTGTAGAAATAAGAAATCACTTAAATAAAAGATTTCTGACAACATGAAATAGGCTAAAAGATTTTAAGAAGCAACACATAATGCATTGACTTTATGAAATCCAAGAAGAGATGGGAAACAGTTATTGACATGCATCGATGTGTAAATGTTCATAAAGGAGGCCTAAACAACATCTACAACACTGCAGATCAGTGTGTGATTCTACAAAAAAGAGGTGGGGCTAAACGAATCAATGGGTTCCAAGGTGAAAACCACTGCTGACCAAAAACGAACAGAAAGACCCGTCTCACATTTCTTTTGATCCTCAAACTTTGTGGAAATATTCTGTGCTATTAAAAGCCAAGAGGGGAACATTTTTGAAAGGCGGCAATCGAGTTACATCCGATGTGATTGTTTTGAGCTACTTTCACCATCTTATTAAAAATGTGTTTATAGAATGCATTTTGATATTTTTATCTTTATTGATAGATTTATATTGTGTGCCAAAAGACAAATGTATGGGAGAAAATCTTTAAGCTGAAATGAATTTGGGTAATGCTGCAGAACAACAATCCAAAGAAAACCAGCAAGCGAACCTCTGGAGGTTAAATAAATAAAGGTTCTAGAGTGGCCTAATTAAAGTCTGAACTTAAATTCAATTGAGATGCTTCAGCATATACGCAATCAGGCAACTCATACTCAAAGATCCTCCAATATGATTGATTGACTATGAACAACTCTGCAAAGAGTAGGTCAAAATTCCCCCACTGCGACATAAAAAAGACATTGCAAGTTATTGAAAATGCTTGATGACAGTTACAATAATTGGAAGGCTACTCATTTATTACTGTTTCTTTTTATTTATTTTTTTTTCCCCTCCAAGGGGCTTTTTGTGGGCTTTACTGTAGTGTCCCTTATTCGACAGTAGGCTGACAGGAAGGGGGTAAGGAGAGGGGGTAAATATTGTGGCAAATATTGTCGGGTCCGGGAGTCGAACCCGCGACGGCTGCGTCGAGGACTCAAGGCCTCCAAATGTGGGTCGCGCTATCCCCTATGCCACCACAGCACGCCCATTTATTACTGTTTCTAAGGTTCTTTTAGATAGCCAATTATAATTTGAAAACTGTGTTTATTCAGGTTATTTTTGTCTGACATAAAAATTTCATGAACTGTCTGAAATATTGAGGTGAGACCAAAATCACCCCCTTACCCTTACAGGTAGGGTAAGGGGGTGAAAACGGCACTGTAGCAACAGAGAGACTACAAGTAGGGTTGCTCAGTCGAAGGGCAGCTAATCTTTCTTTAAAGGCCACATAATTGTTTACATAGTGAGGTCCAAGAAGAACACGAGTCTAAATATTAAACCGTAAAACAAACCATCGCCCTGGTAACTAGCTGCCTTTCATGCCCTTTAAAATTCTCTACTTAGTGACGACCATTTCCTGTGCAAAAAGTAAATACAGCAAAAATAAAGAGGCAGAAAATAACCTAGAAACAAGAGATGAGTGCATAATTGTATCCATAAATCCATAAGGAAACAACCGTCCCTCAAATGCAGCTCCAGACATGACCCCATGTAACCCAATCCAAACTCCCTCCTCTAAACTCCCATTATCAGATGACTATGTGTAACTCCAATCAAAAGATACAGCAGAAATGGATGTGCTAAAACAGGCATTCCCCATTACCTATTTTGATAACCTGTCACTCCAATCTGAAAGAATTGCTGGGAGTCAGGCTCAAGATGTAATCTTAAACCTGTGCAGCTTGATGCACAGTGCCATCTATGGATATCCAAGCTGAAATGCATACAGAATAACAGAGTTTTGATATCTGAGAACTTCTTTGGGCTACAAACGTTGCTGTTTCTTACTGTTTAAAGTAGAAACCTTAAACAAAATTGAAACACCAAGAGCTTCAGCTGAAAAAGACAAGAAAATTCAACTCAAAAGGGATCACAGTGAAGATTATTATGGCTACCACGAAGGTCAGATGTTAGAGACTCTGTGTTCTCGGAAACCTTTTTTTTTTCTACACATTGCAGCCACACAATTCCGTATTCTTACAAAACTGTGCATATTTGTAAAGTGAAATGTGAATGAAGCACTGCTTTCAAAAGGCTTTTTACGCTAAAAAGTATTTTAGAATATGTTTACACATTTAGAAACCTAAACATTTTTCCTATCCATCGTTGCAAAGTGGCTAACTGTCAGTCAGAATGGAAACTGAGCATCTGTGATCAGCAATTTTTAAAGCTTCACACGTTTTTCAGTTCATTTTACATCTGGACTTTTTTTTTTATCTCCATCCATATTCCAATCACATCTGATCAGTTTCTCTGTGCCTCTGTCCCCACTGCATGGTGCTGCCACCACCATGTTTCAACACGGAAATGAAGTGTCAGTTTTCCACCACACACATTTGGCATATAGGCCAAATACGCTCAAATTTGTTCTCTTCTGGTTTGAGCACCTCCATCCTCTGTTCTCTGCAAGGCTCATGGCTAATTATGGGCAAATTTGTAGAATGCATGACTAATGGTTGTCTGGTAAACCATTAGTCATATGCTGTGGATCTCTGTAGCTTTTTCAGAGTTACCATGGTCATTTCTGGTGTATTCCTTGGTCTTCATGATGCTATTTATTTACTAATGTTCTCTAACAAACACCTCGGGCCTTCAAAGAACAGCTGTGTTTATATTAAGATTAAATTACTCACAATTGGGCTCCATTTAGTAATTACGTGACATGGAAACCATGTAACATTTTCCTTCCACTTTGTAGGAATGCACTATTTTGTGTTGGCATATCATATAAAAACCCTGTAAAATATATTGCAGTTCATGGTTGTGAAGTCACAAAGTGTGAAAAAGTTCAAGAGGGTTTGCATGAAAGAATGCTGTGAAAACAACAATTCCTCTCTGGAGGGTCAGCCACAACCCATTAGCCAGGAGTCACACGCCACTGCTTAAAGTCAGATTAGAAAGACAGAGGAACCGTATGCGACATGCTTAGGTCAGGTAAATATCTTGTCTAGCAAAAAAGCTGTCTGATGTGCTTCATGACGGTACTTCATTGAAAACAACAGAAGGCATAGCTTGAATAATCGAAACCATACGCGCAAGTTCATATTCAGTTTACATAAACTCCACAGAGGAACAGAAGATAAACACATTTAATGACAAACATGTGGCCTGCTATTAGAGGTAATTCTGAGCCACTTCTAAGGACGGAGGGGTTAGCAAAGACATAAAAGGCCTTCTGGCAGGACTCTTGATGTCCAACTGTCAGACTGGACTCAGAAGACTTCCTTCTTCCTTGAAAATCTCATTTCAAAATTTAACAGGGTGCCGTTACCACTCTGCCCTTTTAAATGGAGGCGGTGACGGATAAGCGATTGCGGTTCATAACAGGCATGAAAAGGTCACCTAAATGGAATCGCCAGATATATGACCCCTGAAGGACGGGTAGAGATGGGCAAAATGAGTCACACACTTATATTTATCTTACCTAAGGAGCAAAATCCAGAACAATAACCTCTCCATGTATACAAACTTTTTTGCAGAATAATCTCATCTATTATGTATCATATATGTGTTAATTGTCCTTAATTATTAATTTCCAGACTATAAAACTGATGAAAGATGAAAGTTACAATTCTCATGTAGAGATTACAGCCCCATCCATTTATTGCTTCCTGAGTAATGATATGTAAAAACCATCAGAAAGTACCATTATTTTTATTGCAGTAATATAGCTTAAAGGTGAAATAATTCTTCAGATCTCCAGCAGCAAACTTTGGAAAACTAATTTTGTTGTATCAAGAAGAATCATATGGATGAGGTTACTTAAAAATAAAAACATTATGATTATGTGTCAAATAGGTCAGCTGCATATTAATAATATTTAAAAACTTCATTAAAAGCGAGCAAAACAAAAATGCTGAAAATATTGATAAAAGAAACAAAAATGAAAAAAAGAGATTCTCTTTATGGTAAATCAACATGGCGAGACGCAACTGTAGAGAACCTGCTGATGTTCACTCTCAGAGTCAGGCATCCATGACCATGAACCATCAGTCAGCAGGCACAGGCACACACACACACATATATGCATGCACATACCAAGCAGTTGCATACCTATCGCCAGAAACTTGCACAGTCCAGTCAAAGCCACTGAAAGGGAGGATTGTTATGGTTAGGAAGTGATCAAGGAGCTTTCCCCAAAAATTCTTCAACATGGACTCTGACTTCTTCACATTTCAACTCATCAATGAGACAGTGTGCAGTCTTTGTGTAGCCAAGGAGAAGAAAAACAGCCTCACAAAGTCGTCTTTATGCTCAAAAAGTTCTGAAAGCCCCTCTAATATCCCTCTGAGTTCTGCATGACAAACAAGAACCAAGGTTACTCATTCTGCTCCTGTCAGTAGATGGGCATTTTAAATGAAATAGCAGTTTACGTTGTTTGACAGGACAGGACAGTTCTAACTCTACTGACTGGCAGAGAAAGCAATGGGAATTTATTCAGTGAAGAACTCTGAGGCAGCTCAAGATTTCATATTTCATAGTAGGGAGGTTCTGTGTGATAAGAAACACAAACCTGGAGTCAAGTCAAGTGCAGTGAAGTAGAGAACAGAAGAGCAGTTTCCAAAGTATGCTCATCACAGTTTTCTTGTAGGCTCACAGTACAGCACAGCTCCCAGAAAGCTTTTGATATGCCCTTAGGGTTGTCTGGTTGGTGTCAACACATATGAGTTGACTTCAGGAAAATATCACCTCAAAAGAGCATCAAAACAGCTTTGGACAGAATTTTTGCACAATTTGATAAATCTCAATGTGCAAAAACAAAATGTACTCTTGGATAAAATAGGATGAACTAACACCCACCAACAACATGTCAAATGCATGTTGCTGATTGTGTTGTATCACCATTAAAAGTTCCGACTTGTCCAACAATCAGCTGAAGGGTCAGCAGGCAGCAGCCATGGTGTAAATTATCCATCATATTTTTTCTTTGTAAATACTGGAGCATCAATCTTCCCTGTTTTTAGGGACTTTTGCTCAGACAAAGACATTTTAAATTATTTGTTTTCATTGAATCAACTATCCTTAGAGGCACACATCAGAATAACTGTAGCCTAAATGTTTCTTTTTTGTTGTTTTTTTTAATAATGAGAAAATAGCAATGCTGGGTCTCTGTTGGATATTTTTTAACCTTCTTGGCTGATCAATGGATGACTCATTCCTTGAGCCCACTCAAGACAAAACTCCCATCAAAGCTCAAACTAATTAGGCTTTTTTGATATACACTTTGACCGACATGAGATAGGTCCCCCTGTAGCCACTATGCATATGAAAAGACTCGTTAATTTGATACACTGCCCGTGACAGCAATAAATTGTTATGAAATGCCTTTTTATTATTCTGCCAAACACCTAAACATGAGTGCATAACAGCATAATCAGGGTCACCTCTGCTTCTACACACCTTCAAATGTAATTTAAAATTAAAGGTGCAAACAGCCTCAAACAGTCCTTGCAGCACAGCGCCGCTCCGGTGTGTTCCGTGACCCCAAGGGTTTCACACCGCCAACTCAACGACTTCATAGAGCCCATCAATCAATTTTGCATGCCCCATTAGGCGGTACCATGAGTAAGCCTTCAGGAAGGGGCTCATTGAAGCGTTGGTTAGAACAATTCAAAATTTGTAAACGGTGAACTTATTAAAACCTGAAAGAGTAGTTCAACCAAATGTGGAGACTACAGACGAGCAAAACTGGGTCAAAATCATTGTGGATTAAACAAGTTCAATCCAAAATGGCTGACTAGCTGTTTGTTGCTACTTGTTTTGCGACTTTTGCAAAACCTTTCAAATACTTAGTTCATGCAGGACTGATGTGTCTGCAAAATTTTATTGAGTTTTTCGAATATGTTTAGATCACCAAATAGCCAATTAATTTGAGCAAGGAATAATAAGCATTCAAAAAATCATAAGTGTCAGGGCTTTTGCTCCTTAGGCTTCAAAACAACTGTAGCTGGCATCTAATTATCAGACATTAACTTCCCGTGCTGGCAGACTGCATGAATAAAAATATCCAGTAGAAACTCTTCCTTCCAGTTTGCAAAACGCTGTATTGAAGAGACACATTCTGTTAAACATGCAGATGACATATAACGTATTCTAACCAGTGGAGGTCACTGTGGACATACCCTGGAGACAAAGTAGGGAGCATAGAAAGTTTCTGTTATAGAAGAGGGCTTAAAAACTCCTGGTCTGTTATTAACTGTGTGCATTCAATTAACGTTTTTGTTTTTTTAAAGCATCTTTGACCCTTTTTGTAGTCACAGCAAGCAAAGCGGGAGCAAGACAGGTACCTCCGAGGGGTTATGTTAAGCCAAAGGGGTCCTTTGGTGTGTTTGTAAGAAGACAGTAATGTGTAGGTGCTGTTCAACACATGTCGGAGCGCTGTGTTTCATGCTGAAGCTCTGGGCCTAACTGATCAAAGCTGCACCACTCAACGCCACCAGACTCTGTGGCTCAGGCATCCGTCACACTCCTAATTAACTCAATGTTTTCCTGTTGTCCCCCTGTGAAGTTTCCATGAAAAGAACAACCACCAAGTTAGAGCCTTTCAAACTGCAATAGATTATCCAATGTGTTGGGAAACAAAACCCAGCCGCAAAAACTGCTTTCTGAGTCTGTGGAACCACTTCCTTCCAGAGACATCCCCATTGGATGAGAATGAGATCAAAGAGTGTGGAATGCATAGAAGAATACTCTGAAGGTTTTAACTGCATGGTGGTACAAGTTTTGCGTGATCAGCAGAAATTATCCTGGGATGGTTGTTAAATATAAACTCAGCTAACTGCACTTCAGTATTAATGCATATTAATTTTGCTTAGACCTTTAGTGGTGTTGTGTCTTGGTGCCATTTAAACAGCTATGAACCAAGGTGCTGTGACCCACACTGTCACAATTTATGTTCATACTAGTGGGCTTTATTAAACAGCAGATGGACAGAAAGTAAAGCAAAGAGAAGAGGGGCAACATGCCATAAATAAGCTGGGTCAGGAATAGTCCCCAAGACAGACGTGTCAAAGACTGAAGTGGTAGAACTTCTACCACTGAGCCACATGAGGCCCTTGTCTTCATACTTTTAGTTACAAGATTGATGTAATGTAATGGGCAGCAATCATTAAATTAAAACATTTATTTGCTCATTTCAGTCGAGCAAACTCAAAAACATGATGGGAACTTTTCTTTTTACATTTTCAACATCCAAATGGCAAAATTCACAACCGCAGTCTCTATTTTTATCATTTTGTAGATTTGAAATATTCCTACCAGGCATTCCAACCAGCTCCTGACATTTCTAGATAAGAGTTCAAATTTAGAAAAATATGTAAAACAAAGCAATGCCCTAAAACTTAACCCAGTCAGCCCTTCTGTTGCTGCTAGTTTGTTCGTTCCCAGGAATCACTGCAATCACCTGGCTTATCTTCCACTGTATAAGAAACACTTTGCAAACACCTAAGTTGTGCTACCCTCCTTTACAAAACTCAAAAATATCTCAGAAAAAAAGTGATGGTGATTAGCAACGTGCTCACTCAAGGTTTCCATGAAAGGCAGCAAATATTTTATTATCCATGGGTGCAACATTTATTGGTTGAGTAAAGACCTGTGGCATCTGGATCTGCAAAGGGAGCAGTCGCCACAACCCAATATCTGATCCAAGAAATGTCTCAGCGTGAAGTCCGAAACAGATCCTCTATGCAAATCTCTAGCATTAAAACTCCCATTCATAATGCCAAGACATTAGTCTACTTGTGAATGAGATTATAATGTGTGTAAAGTTTGTCCTTGCACAGCTCTAGGAGGAAGCCAAAAATGAACCTGAGGTAATGTTCAAATTACAGCTCCAAAATATATCAACTCATAATTGTTTTTGCAAAATCATTGCAATTTACAAAAATCATTTTTGTTGCAATTCAGCTGCTCATTTACACATCTCCAGTGACTCCAGTGACTCTCTGAAACCAGCACTTTTTGAAACTAGGTCTCGGAGTGAAACTTTTCAAGAACACTCCCGTGAAGGGGTGAAGTACTCCACAGATGTGAAAGTGCACATGTGCAGAAGGTTTGTTTTATGCAGGCATGGGCAGATAACAACAAAAACAACAGCCGATACCATTGTGCTATGTGTGCTACTTTACCTATTTAATTGAATATGACTTATAAGTTGGAACATATAAACAGCTCTGGAAAAAATAAGAGACTATTTATAATGATCAGTTTCTCTGATTTTACTTTCCATAGGTATATGTTTGAATAAAATTAACATTGTTCTTTTATTCCACAAACTACTGACAACATTTCTCCAAAATTTCAAGCAAAACTTTTGCTACTTATTTGCAGAAAATGAGAAATGGTCAAATTAATAAAAAAAAAAAAGATGCAGTGCTTTCAGACCTCACATAATACAAAGAAAACAAGTTCATATTCATTTAGAACAACAATGGTAATGTTTTAACTCAGGAAGAGTTCAGAAATCAATATTTGGTGGGATCACCATGAAGTTCAGTGCAGTGGTCTCTTAATTTTTTCCAGAGCTTTATGTTACTTGAGCACTTTGTTCAGCTGAGACGTAGATGGGTTACTATTGGGTTTCTATTGTTCCGGCATGACAGCTACAGCAAATTCAAGGTGTCTTGGCGGTCTCGTCTAAATGTGGAACTTTTCCCCAACCAGCATCCGAAAATACCGGCAGTTTCCAGACAGCAGTCTCATCTAAACGTAGCCTAAATGTAGTATTTCAAGTTGCTTCTCCGGCTCCACAGGAAAACAGCATTAGCACACATGTCGATTTTGTCACCAACTTGAGACATTTCCTCCAGCATGCGTTTATTAACTACAGGTGTGAGCTCTTCCCTCTAAAGGGTTTCACAGGCACCTGTGAGGACAGTACATGAGAGCCAGACCCTGCCCCCAACATCCTTCAACTGGAGACCCTCTAACCTATCCTGTCTGCCCATTTTTTTCTCTCATCCATGCCTTCTAGCACTCCAAGAGCAATATGCTTTTAATGAGTCTTCCCTTCTGTGTCCACAGGGTCCCGTTCACCTTCACAAATCATACCTCTTCTCTAAATCTCTCCCTCCTTATTTGTCTCTATCCATTATTTTGTGGATTCAACAGTAATTGCCAATTTAAAGCTAACTCAGCAGAATTACCTTAAAAATGTAAACTATAGCAAATTGTGTTTTGCTTATATTCTTCTAAAATTTTTAAAGAGATTTATGCCATAAAATAGCACAGGTCTGTATGAGCATAAAACCACGCTTCCCATCTGTTGGTCTTTACACTAAGCAGATCAAAGCTGCAGCCTCTCTAAACAATAGCTACATAGCCTACAGACGAGTGCCACATGTGAGTGGGGGCCACATTGACCACTTAAAGGATTTCTCTCCTCTTTGCCAAATCTCCAGAAGACAAAGTTTCAGGTTGGAACAAGTTCAGCTGCAAAAAAAAGATATTCACGGCTTTGAAGCCCTCTACAGCTGGTGACAATGTACTCAACATGTCAGAAAAAGTCCCAGAGGAGTTCGATCCAGAGTAAATAGATGCCTATTACCATCCACTGAGTGTACACTGTGAGTTTCAAGGCACCTTTTCTTTGAATCACGGTAATCAAATAAAAAGAGGAAGTGACGCAACAGTTTTCTGCAAGTTGATTAACCACACATTAATCAATGAAGAATATTTTGGTTGTCAAGATATGAGTGATTAATGTAGTTATGATAAAAATATTTAACACATGAAACTTGTAAAAGAGTCTTAATATAAAAACATCACCTCCAACACTGAAGATTGCGTAAGGGTAAGAAAGTAGAGAGTATTTAAGGATAATTTATATATATTCTGCACCTAATCAGCATAATGTTGCTTTAGAAACTCCAGAGGTGACTACAGGAAACTTGAAAAACGTTTCTGTTGCAGACAAAGACTCTTCTTGCACCTACATCAATCTCTCTTTTAGAGAAAACACAAAGAACACAACAAAGAAGAACAAACCTTAACACGTGGTCACCCACATTTCTATACCCTTTTGTATAGAAATGAGAGTAAAAGAATTGTAAAATTGAAAAGTAATGACACTTTGGCATGGCAGACCAAAAATAGAAAATGAAAAGTTAACGACTGAGTTGAAATTAAGAACTGGAGAAACTATATAAATTACAGATGCCATTATTTGATCCCTCAGGGTCAGAATCAAGACATTTTTACATTACAAATAACAGAGTCTGAGAAAAAACTCCACTCCTGACACTGGCTGTTGATGTACAGCCAGTATCTGTTGATACTGACGAGTATCAACGGCATCAGGCTGTATCAGGCTGTTGATACTCATCAAAAGGCTGATATTGGCTGTTGAAGAGATTTATGTGAGCTGCATGTCAGTACCTAATAGAGGCCATGCAAATTATAAAAGTTTATCTACTGAGTTAGGAATTTATGTAACAAAGTGTTTTACACTAAAGATTAGGCAATCAATCAACCAGAGGTCAGAGCTGTGGGCTTTGACTGGTTTGTCCAGTTTATTAAATACATCAAAATGAAGGAATTAGGAACAACAGATGCCAGAAAAATAGATAAAATCCACAAGTACTTGAGACCCATTGTAAAGAAAAAAAAATTATAACTGCCTATTTCAATCATTAAAACATAAAATATACCTTAATACACATTAATATGCACAGTGGAAACCATCTTGGTATTGCAGATAAAGTTAAAATTAACACTATTCTTTATCTCTGCTTTTGGGGAAAAAGCCAATCAGAGGCAAGAAAAATCAATAGTGCTCCTGAATTAGCTGCTTTGCAAACAGCAGTCAACAGCATGTCAAGTAGAATTGCTCCAAGGTATTTCAGAAAAAATTACAAATAGGCAAACTTCCCACAAATAATTTGGAATTACATAGTTCAGGAAAATCTGCAAATCCAGTATATAATTATCAAAGCCTCCCCACAGTCAACCCAGATATTTACAATTATTTTTTTATTCATCACACAATGGGATTGTGTGTCTTGATGTACAAGATGGAAGGCATTTTCACAATATCTCTTATTAACAGCTGTTGATGCCACAAATATTGCCATAATGTCCAAATAATCATCATACAGCATAAAATATAAAACTTGTATCTTAAAGGAAACACAAAATTAGTAAGCACTTCAAATATTAAAATAGAGAGCTCCAAAATGGAAAATTCTGAAACTGTTTCAGAAGCAGCAGGAGAAGTAAAGCCCAGCTCATAAAAAAAATACCTGGAGATCTCTTGTTTTGGCGTAAGGGCATCATGTAGGACTGTCGTGGAAGAAGAGGTGAGGAAGGAAGAGACATTGATACTCCCTTGGCAAAGCCTAACTTCAGTGCATCATCTTGTGCATAAATGTGACTACTGCCAGGCCCCTGAGGCAGAGGGTTTCCTTCAGGTGGGAATCTTCTTTGAGCACTGTGGCTGTTGACGTCACCTGTTGAGGAGAACAATAATTACCTAATGCCAAAAGAAAAAGCAATGAGATCAAAAGAAGAGTTGGGATCAACTACATTTTGATGTATGTACTGATCTCAACACATCCACAAAGAAACAAATCTGTGTCAGCTTACTGTGGTTGTGCTTTAAACCCCATTAAACACGACAAAACAGAAACATTTAAGGAGAAAAAGGAACACACCTGTACACAGATTATGATGATAATCTGCAAATACCAAGGAAGCAGAGCCTAAATAACTCCACAAATCTATGAATTCTGACAGTACAGACAAGTCTCTCTTTAGTTAGTTTAAATCTGATGAATGAGTGGCTAATATCTGCATTCTCAAAACCATTTCCCAATTTATTTATTTTTTATGTAGCCCCTGTAAGATTCATGTAGACTGTATAAACACCCAGGATCTTTTAACTCCATGAAGTGGCAGTCCACAACTATGAAGAAAAGCAATAATTTATTATTAAATTATTAAATAATTATTAAATCATTTATTAAATAAATGATTTCAACATCCATGCCAACTTAATAAGAAGGAGGGAATTGCACTGACTAATAATCAACCTGAACCTCCCACAACCCTTTAGAAAAATTTAAAAACAGTCAGGGTTTATAAATATAATCATCCCACACCATTCCATAATAATAACATGCTAAGTCAAACAAAAGATCTCCAAAATATACAAAGTCTTCAGGATTATTATTTGATTTTAATGCCTTAAAGTAAAAATGCAATCCGATGACTTTTGTTTCCGTTATGCAAGTGAACTTTCACGTTTTCAATCTTCAAAGTTCTCATTGGTTTGGTTTGGACATTCTACTGGTGGTTGTTGCATCTTCAAGGCCCATCCCTAAATTATTCTCCAGATCAAGAATCCCCTGTATGTAAACAGGTTAGACTTGGAATGAAAGGCCACAGGAAAACATGTTTTTCTAATTATTGCTCTCACCTGTGGAACAACCTTCCAGCGGACCCGAGACCAAGAAAAACTAATTGTACTTTAAAAAAGCAAACTTAAGGCAAAGTCTTTTGCTTTGGGAATCAAGCTCTTCTTCTCAAGATTTCATATAATTTGTTATTCATTTTAATAAATCTAAAACTTAAAAGTATTTTTGCATTTAGTTTGACTAAATGTAAAAATACTCTGTGTTTCATCACCTAAATTAATGCACTAAGATATTCCCCATTCATTACACAATAAAAATATCTATTAGCATTTTAGTCATCTTTGAGTGTCGCTCACTGTGTATAAAAGGTGATGTATAAATAAAGATTATCAGGCTGTTTGAACAGTTTGTCAACCCAACTGTACCTTGAACCTTAATTGTTGCTACTATTACACCTCAATTTCCTCTTTGCGAGACAATAAAGGGTCTTTCTATGCTGTTCAGAAATCATTATTGAGGTCAGCCAAAAAAAAAAAGATTCATTTTTAAAAGTAAAGTCCTGTATTTTCGAAACTAGTTGCACCTCTGCTTGAAAGATAACTAAATACCATGCCTTCCAGCCATTCCAGCAACAGAGTTGTGAGCCAGTATTGGAATGTGTAACAAGACACCGAGGTTAACTGAGGCTGACGATTTTGGCAAATACTTTAAAAGAGTGTAATCTGCATTTGAAAACCCCGTAGGTATATGCCAATAATAAAGTTAAAGTTGCCAGAGTTAATGCTTTTTATAACCAAACTGAATGAAGGAAAAAACAGTTGATGCAAAATTCCAGTGAACACACCAGACATATAAGCCTATTAACTGTTTGAATGGTTTTTGTTAACTTGATGTGCACTATTAATTTTCTGCAGCATATAGTTCTTTGCATATTGACTAAAATGTTCAGTTTTGGTTTTATCTGAGCAGCACACAATCTTCCACTGTGTCCCCTCAAAAGTTTTGGGAAGCTGCACATTGTATTTCTCATTGTTTTCTTTTTGTTGCTCTTCTACAAAGAGCAAATTTGTGGATTGTACCAAGGTTGAACGATATTGGTAAAATTGCAAATGTGTAAATATCCCTCTGCTTTAGGGTTACAGAATTTGATATTTCAATCTCAACAACAAGGTTTTATTAAAACAAGTTACTTCTGTATGGTGCCCACTGTTTTATATCCCTAATAAAACTTTTAATGCTGCCTCCAAGTATATTGTCAGGATGGAGGGATTGAATGCATGGCACCTAAATAATTACCTATCATGGGATCAGTATATTGTGTACAGTACTATAGCCAGCTTGTGATATATTGTGCAGACCTTGAATAAGCAATCAATCTGCCAAAAGGTTCTCCTGAGGTATGAAGCTCTGCAGCTCCTCCAGGTTTCCTGTCTGATTCATTAGATAGAAATGCTCCTTCTTCTTGGAGGAAGAAACACATTTGCACTACATACTGTAGTTATTCTTTTTTTTGTTTCCCCACCAGGGGGCTTTTTGCGGGCTCTAGTGTCCCTTATTTGATAGTAGGCTGTCAAGAAGGGGGTAATGAGAGGGGGGAAGACATGCGGCTAACCCCTACGCCACCACGGCACGTCCCTACATAGTTATTCTTAAATTTGAAATATTTGTTTTGACTTAGGCATTTATTAGTTTGTGTGTAAGATTTGATCGTCTCTCCTGTGGTACCAGCTCTGTCAGGGGAAGAGCATATGAGAATGGTACAAGATGACATCTGACAAAAATGAAACAAACTTACATTTATTTTTCCCATAAAATACTTTAAATACCAACAAGGAACATTCACTGTGTCATCAGTGAATCGTTTCTGTATGTGAATGGCAGACTTGGTGTTCCACTAACTTGATGTCCTTCTCGTGTTTCATAGAAGCATGGGAAATGCTCAAAGGCCCATGACCTCTGGGTTTAAACACACATTAAACAGTCCTGTTTTTCCCATGTTCAGGTCTGTTTTACTTTTTCCACCTCTAGCAGACATCCTTGTTTGTGTCCCCAGGAACTTATTAATGGTCATGGCACGATTATGCTGTAGGGATAATCGTGCTTTCTTATCCTGCTTAGGGACAAGAAAGCTACTCAAATTTAATGGGGTATGGATGGAGCTAACTAAAGAACAATATCAGAAAAAATTCTTTAAGAAGCTCCAAAAGATTTGAGAATGGAGTGGAGGTTCACCTTCCAGCTGGACAAACAGAATAACCAACCAAAATACAGACCATAATCCAATTTGTGTCTGGACCTGTGCATCAGTCTGAGCTAAAGTTACATCGAAATGATGAATGGGTCACAGTTTTCATCTTTGCAATGTACAAAACTGGTAGAGACATATCCTAAATGACTTGCAGCTTCAAACACATCGAAAGATAATTATTTTCCAGTTTTGTGTTTGTAAAAACATTTAGAAAACAAGCGTTTTTCATCCACTTGCAAATTATGCACCAATTTGTATTGGTCTAAAACTACTCCAGAGGAATAACACTGTAGTGTGTGGTTGTAACATAATCACATATTAAAAAAAAAAAAAAAAAAAAAAAATCAAAGGAGAAGAAATTCTTTGGCAAGGCGCCGTAAACTAGTATGATTTTACTTCTCTCTCCAGCTATCAAGCCTAGGTTTACAGATGTTGAACACTTTGCAACATCTGCTAGAATACTGTATTTTGTTACAAATCACAAAAACATTCTCTGAAACTATGTACGAGTGCCAAAAGAGGCATAAATGACTTTACCTGCTGACAGTATGGAAAATGATTGAGCTTCACCAATAACATTGTGAGAGTCATGATGCTAGCTCACAGCATATTCATCTATTCTCCAGATTCAAAGCTGCTCACTCATCATTGCCACAAATAAAATGGATAAATTACAAACCTCAAAACAACATCTATTACCTCACTAATAAAACAGACCATGCATCAGCAGACCTGGCTAAATCATAAATGGAGATGTGGTGAGCCACATTAATGACACTTTGGTTCCATTCTTTGAGCTTTGGCTTTTTTATGCAGCCTAATCACTAAAGACTCTAATGGAAAGGCGGCATGCTCCTATCATCACCCTCTGGATCTGCTCAGGAGAAAACGGTCGGGTACCATGAGGCTGTCTGCCTAACCAGAAACAGAGATCTGTTTTCTGCACTCCTCTGCCAAGCCAGAATGGACACAAAGTTGTCCTGTGTTTTAGAAGCTTTGAAACAAAGAAGAATGCCAGCAGCAGGAAACAGAGAGGTCCAATGACGCCTCTGCATGCCTCCAGACATGGCACAAAAAAAAAACTGTAAATGAGTCTGAGCCTGCAAAAGGGCAGGACCTGCAGTCACCTTGATCTAACTAGAGCATTCAGCTCAGACAAAGAGCAAGACTTTTGTATAGACACTCACTCTATTTGGTTTATAGTACTCTATATAGTTTTGGTTGGGTTAAATATTGATAAAAACATCTCTGGATAGACAAAAACTACAAATTTATAGATAAAAACAAATTATGACTTATGACAAACCTCCCCTGAATATGTTGCCTCAGCTTTTAGTCCCATTTACTAACGTTTCATTTCACAATTTAGATTTTAGATTCATTTTAGATAGACTGATCAAAGAATTTTGAACGCTTAAAATTGCTTTCTCTTTTAAAACTAATGCCATTCAAATTATTTATTTCAAATCTTCTTACAGTAAGACATCCTGGTCATTTTGCCTCTTCACCATTTTGAACTTTTGATTTTTTTCCCTTTTTTTTTAAAGGTCTCTTCAGAGATCATAATAGTAAACAGAAATAAATCCTAAACCGCTGCATGTCTGTCTTTTTAAGTTGATTACATCAATACTTTGGGCAATGTTAGCCATTAATAACAAAATGGAACCATTACTCTGAGGATATTGTGATAAAAGGCTTAGTTAGAGAGGGTATATTTTAACTAAAAACCTACACATTTATACATCAGCATCTTACAGAGGGTTCTTAACTTGCTGAGGCCACATCAGATTGTGGCAATAAAGGTTTCCGTCATGCTGCATGCTAAAGGGATTGAGATGCAATTTTGGTAGTCGGTTCTGAAAACAAGAGGCGCCACATAAAAGCTCTTCATCGAAGTGCTGGTAGATATGCAGCAGAGTGCTACGGCGACTGAACTGCCATCTGACCGACACTATAATACACAGATGGACACAAGGGCAGAAACTCGCCAGCGCTATTTCTGATACTTTCCAAAGTCCTGGATGGAACAAGGCCTGCAATTTCAGTCCCTTCTGTGGTCGAGGAAATCGGCTCTTTCTAATTATATGGCACTGGCCTGGGATGATGTAAAAATGATTACAGCCCCTTACATGCTCGTTCCTCCTCATCAAAAAGAAAGGTCCAGAGCCCACAAGGACATACCCACCCTATAAAATGGCTCAATATTATTTCAAGACATTGATCCACAACAGTTTGCCATTAAAGGAGAAATCAATCACTTGCAGTGTCTTGAAAAAGATATTGAAAACCCTTCCACCTTTTTACATTTTGTAAAGGTGCCATTAAAAACTTTATAGTTTGTTGGTATTTTATAGGATAGACAAACAAAACATTGGGCATAGTTATGAAGTGGAAGGTAAATATTAAATAGTTTAAACATGGTTTTACAAATAGTCATCTGAAAAGTGTGGTGTGTTTGGTATTTACCCTCAATGAACAGAAACATTTTGCTGCAATTAAAACTTCAAATCGTTTGTGTTATGTTACTAGCAGCTTTGCAAATCTAAAAATGGGCATGTTCCCTTGTTGTGAAATAACTTGAACTCAGTCGCATTGGATGGATGATATCTGAGCATCAATTTTCTGATCTTGCCACAGATTCATCATTGGACCTTTGTCTAGACCAGGAATCGTCAAATCCAGAAATCGAGGGATGGTGTCCTGCAGGTTTTAGATGTTTCTCTGTTTCAACTCACCTGGGTCAAACAATCAAGACATTAGCAGAACTCTTGAGAACTTGACTGAGGAGATTTACCACTGAGTAGGTAATTGAGCCATATGATGTTTTACCACGCAGATTGTGTGTCCAGGATGATTTGCTGTGTAAAATGTTTGCCAAACAAGGCAACAAGTTAAGTGAATCTCTCATCTGATAGTTGTGTCCCCTATAAGGCTTGTAGCAAACACTGAACTAGACTTCTTTCAACATGGCTCCTTTTAGCTACTCCTCCATAAACAGCATATTTTGTCCACATATGTTCAAACATTGCCCTTTGCACAGATTATCCCACCTGACCAGTTAAGTCTGTATAGCTCCCCTATACTTACTATGGACTGCTTCCCAATCCGACTGATTCTCTCCTTCCATGAGTCAGCCAGTTAATTTAGGAAGGTGGCCATGTCTTAATAGGTTTGCAGTGTGCCATGCTATTTTCATTTATGTGTGACATATTGAATGGTGCTCTTGGGATATTATTTTACAACCTCACTCTGCCCATAACTTCACCACAACTTCATTTCTATCCTGTCTGCAGTTCTCCTTGGTCTTCATGATGCAGTTTGTTCACAAATGTCCTCTAACAATCCACTGAAGCCTTCATAAAACATCTGGATTCGTACTGAGACTGAATTACAGTAAGGTGAATTGTACTAATGAGGAGACTTTTAAAGGTAATTGGCTATAATGGATTTTATGCTATAATATCACATCATACACATGCACTCCACACTTTTCAGATCGTCATTTGTAAAAGATTTTGAAAAGCATTTTGTCCCTCTTAAAAATTAAGTACTAATTTAAGTTACTAAACCACGTGTAACCAACACAATAAAAGACAGAGAATGACATGTTTGTTTACACATTTTGTCTTAAGTGCTCCAACCACACTGCAGTACTTAAGCCAAGTGCGAAATCACAATCTAATTTGAAAAATAAAAGAACAAAAGAAAAAAACACAAATGCCCCAATTTCAGGTTGTGTTGACCAGTAGAGTTCAACGAGTCTTCTTTCATGAATAAAGTCTGGACAATGTGCTTAGCCTCTCCTGTAAAGCTGTGCTGTGGAATGTGGCTCGTCACTCCTTCTGAGAGAATGCAAAGGCCCCCTGAAAGATGCAGGCTCAAAAATATGGAATCCATTCAGTCCAACTGGCTTTCCAGAACAATCATCTACCGCTTTTGTTTTGAAACAAATGACAAGACTAGTAAAGTCCCAAATGTGATATCATTTCTTATTATCTCCATTAATGTTCACTGTACACAGCAAAGAGAAATTGATTGGCTTGCAACTAGTTCATCTTATGGCCTAAAGAGACAAAGGAGACTATAATTAATGCATATTCTTTCAATCAAAGCACAATGCCTGATGGTTAACGGACAATTCACCAAAGAGGAAAATTCTTTCGCTAGAGTGAGTGCCAATGAGGAGTCTCTGTGTACTTCCGAGACCAGTGAGACAGTCTCACAAAAGCTGTCATGGTTAACCCACAGTGACCCACAGAGAGGAGAGAGAGGCAAACAAAGGAAAGAGTGGGGGAGATCCCACACTGATCCATCCATAATGATCAAGGACAAGGACTACAAGGTTATTGTGATGCAAAATCTTCAGATTTTACAATAATTTGAAAAATAAAAAATAGTTAGAAACCATTTTGGAGAAATTATTTTTTTTTATCATGTTTTGTAGTGGCATACTATTCTAATCACCCAACAGCTGTTATAAAACTTGTTAAAATACTGTAAAAGTGAACCAACTTATCAATATTATTAATAAGTGAGCACTTTATCCTCCATCAGGCTGTATTTTTGGTACATATTAAATTTTTGAAGAACTCAATCTTTTCCTCCTTTTTTGTTTTAATTTGAAGTCTTCTTATGACAATTTTGGACATTAGAATTTTTTTTTTTCTGTAAAAAATTTATTTCCCTAACTTTTTGTTCCAACATATACCCTTGGGTGCTTTAACGGATTACTCATCTTAGCTGGTGGTCCATGAAGGAAGGAAACCATCCTGACAATGTCATTTTAGCTCCTCAAAATCCAAGAGCTCCTCCATCTTTGTGAAACAACCAGCTTAAATGTGTTCTCACACCGTACTGATTTTTTTCCTTCACAGCATTTTGAATCTAAAAAGACTTAGATTGTGCTCAATTTTTCTCCTCTACAGTAGCCTGAGCTGTGGAATGCTTTCCTCGATGGCCCCAAGGGAAAAGACTGGCAGGGATGGGTACGTGTGTTTCTAGGGGATAAGAAGTAGATGAGGGGGAGGAAGTGAGGGGCAGCACTGGCCAGGCAGCATGACATTTTCCATTCCTCTTCATAAATTGCCAATTTAGGCATATATGGGGAAAAAAAACTACGTGCCTGAGACTGACTTAGCCATGTTTTATATGACGGTTTCTGACAGCGGAGATATATGAAGGCTAATAAAAGAGACTGACAGATGAGAATTTCTGTATGCCACTTGATAGGAAAAAATGTCAAGTGAAACAGATTTTAATTACACCATTCTGGCCATGAGGATATTACTAAAAATGACCATGACCTGCTTGATCTTTCTCATAACAGCCTATTGAGAGGACTGAATGTGTTATAACTATCAACACAAATATTTCTACATTGTGGCTGGTTACGTTTGTCACTCGTATAAAGGCCCAGTTTTTATCCCAAGGATAGATTGAACTCAGTACTTCTCTTTTAACCCAAAATGCAAAGTTTGGTCAAATTGAAGTTTGGTGCATTTACATTTGGCTCCCCTTACTGTGATGCACCTTTCACAAAGCATTGACTCAGGAAGTTTGAATACATTTTCATTGTACATTTATGAATTCACTTACTTGCTTATTTTGCTGTGAAAGATAACTCAAAATTATGTGAGACAATTTGTCTACTCAGTTTTTTTCTTAAATAATATCTAAAAGGTTGAAATGAAAATACAGCTTGAGAAGTTCAAATACACATTCACAATGCAACTTGATACACTATTGGCTGGGTGTTGCCAAGTAGCCAATCCAGGAGCTGTACTCATTTTCCTTGACACTAATTAGCTGTACCCTCAAAGAGACAAGATATGCAAGACAGTGGATGTTATGTTCTATGGTAGTGTCAAGACTGTTTCCATTGTTTCCGATTAGCAGTGGCCATCATGTACGTTCTTGCACCAGAGTATAATTCCAGTTCAGGATATTCAATTTCTACTTTGACAATTTAGCATTTGGTAAGGGTGCACCAATTTATCAGCCAGCTGATTTATCAGTGCCAATTTTCTTATGTTTGGCCAATACTTTCCAAGTGAAGCTGATATTTTCCAACGGTAAATCTCTACAAATAGTAATTTATAGAGTAGAGTGATAGTGGGGCAATAAGAAAAATAGTCCACCTTTTTTTTTAATCTCTCCTACAATATTTTTATAAGTGTTTGTTGTTGAATCATTGACCAACAAAAAGGAGAAAAAAGGAATATTTACATTTCCTTTATAGCACAACTATAAAAAAAAAAATCCCTCATGGGTTTTTAATTGGGTTAATGACAGTGTCAAAGTCAAAGACACAGCTGTTAAGTCTTTAGGACAAAGGGATCCATGGACCCTCTCTGATCAATCATATTAATGCATTGAACAGCTTTAGGTCATTATTGGATCATACAGGAGATTCCTCTCCATCTGGATGTTTCTTTGAAAAAAGTCAGAAACTGAGGATCTGCAAAGTTATGACTGAAGGAACTCAGAGCCACATGGGACAGAACATAAGGCAAAAGTGAAATGTGGTCTTTGGTCCTGTGTTACCATGGAGATTTGGCTTAATGATAGATTTGGATTGCCATTAGCACAGACCATTAGGCAGAGCTGCCTCTGAGGCCAGGTGAGGTCATGAGAACACCAGTAACCTTTAGAAACCAGCCTGTTCAGTAATACTAAACGGACAACAATGTAGTACAAAGGTTATCCACAGAGTCCTTCTAAAGAGTAATCCCAAAAACAAACACGAACCAGGGAAAATCTTGTAGCTTTTGAGTAATTATGAGAATCTCAAATAATGGTGGAGTTTTGCAAAACTAAGTAATCAATTGTGCCTTAAATGATGTGTAGCACTGACCAATGAACAATTCTTTTCACCCACTACAACTGTTCTACAATAATAAAAAACCATTTGCAATCTTGCTGGTTTCTTCCATTTTCTCTTTTTATGGTCACACTGCTTTAGGTCAATCACATTTTATCGTCAGGCAACCATAACCTCTGGGGTCTAAAAGATTTTGAGTAGTTTAACTTTTTCAAAATTTCTGCTGTTCTTGAATCATTCTACATTGATCATTTAGCCTACTTCATCTTGTCAGAAGGGTTCCATTTAACCAATTTCTTAATTATACAGGTTTGGCAGTAATTATGAGTGTGCTAGTGGAACTAAACTTTCAGAAAAAAGTGATTGATCGCAGGTAATTTTGTGTGTTTAATAATATTCTAAAATGATGATTCTGTTAACTAAATATCTGTCTCAAAACGGGGCACCAAAAATAAAAAATGAGAAAAACGGAGTCCTGCATCCAAACTGCTGCTTTTGGCAATCAGCACTAGTACCCGTTCTTTTGAAGGAGGGCACAAAAGCGCTGGGGTCACTAGTTCAACCTGTAGAAAGTCTCACTGCGTCAAAGATACCAAATGTGGCTGCCAAAATCTGCTCTCAGAGACCTTGTAAGCAAACTAAGCTGGACAGAGAAAGAAAGACAACAAGTGGTTTTAACAGACAACCACACCTCCTCGTCAAAGAGCCTGACAGTGTGACGGCACCGAACAGTATCAGGATAACAATGATAACAGATGACCAAGACAAAACTGTTTGACTTTATTGGAAAAATATCGGAAACTAAAGCATGAACAGCTATGAGGTGGATGACCATCTCTTCCGACAGAGCCTGCTGAAGGTATGAAAGCTTATTAGGGAAGAAAAAAAACAGACAGAAGGAATGTGTCTGACCAGGAAGGTCATGCTGTAATTAGAAAAACCTGTGGCCTACTGACTTCCCCAGCCAATGAACTGCTGTCACAGCCACCATCACCTTTCAGAAGATCATCTGAAACACCCTGGCATGTTAAGTGGTAAAATGTTTTTCCTCTGCTTTGAAGTCTGAGGCGGGTTGCGAGGGGTGACAGGCATTTATTGTTGTCATGTAACAAATGAGATCACTCGCTGGTTTTATCAAGTCCTCATGTGTGTGCTCGGCTTGTTATTCATTGCTCTGCCAACCTTACAATGTCACCAGTAGTGAGTCGGGGTAATTAAAAACAGTGACAGTTACAATATAGGCATTTTGTTTTTTTGTTCAAGAAACTTCTATATATTTTCATGTTATAACCACAAACTTCAATGTATTTTACTGTCTCCTTAAAGTAAAATTGTTCAGTAGAAGGAAAACTACACTAATTTTCAAAATATTTTACAATTTAGCTTCAGCTTCCTATTGTTTGATACCCTTAAAAAAAAAAAAATTGTGCACCAAATGCCTTCAAAAGTCAGATTACATTTCACTTGTGTTTTAGTAAATCTCAGTAAAAATTTAGCTGTTGCATAAAAGTCTCAGAGGTTCGTTAGAAACAATTTGGTGAGCAAAAGGCATCGTAAAGAGCAAGAAGCAGAGCAGGAAGGTCAGGGAGAAAGATGTGGAAAAGCTGGATTATGTTATGAGACGATATTCCAAGCAAAGCTCTGTCCAATCCATCATCTGAAAATGGGAGTAGTGTTCCACAACTGTACACTGATTGAGATAATGTTGCAGGGAGAGGGTGAATATTAATGCACAATGCACTCTAAATAAATTTAGAAAATAATTTATTTTCCTTCAGCGTTATATTCTTTATCACATAAAATCTCAATTAAATAAAAACAAAGCAGCAACCACTCCTACACTGAACCCATTCTCAAGGGATGTGAATGTTTTTGCTAAACACTGTAGTTCATTTTTTTTTTTTTTATAACTGCAAAATTTCAATGAAAAAAAGGTGAGGTTTAACCGCAATTTATTGCTTAAACTGAATTGCGCCTGTCTTTACAGAGAGGTGTGTACATGCATGTTACAGGAGTGAAAAGAGAAAAGAAAAATTATTAGCTTCATAGTCTTCATTCTCAGACATCTCAAATCATGCAAAGTATATAATGGCTGGCCCAAAATATACCACTTTAGACTTAAAAAAGGAAACAGACTGCCCAACCAGGTTCACTGGTTTCCCCAAGAGCCATTATTTTGCTTTCCAGTAGGAAACACTGGGCGTGTCTAATGTGGATACACCTGAGGTTTGCGGGTGAGTGGGCGTGTTTGCGTGTATGCGTGTGTGCAGGGGTGCCCACGTGTGTGTGTGTGTGTGTGTTGGGGTGTACACGAATGTGTGCAAGTGAAAGATGTGGTTTTGAGCTACGCCCTGCTAATCGTTGCCTGCTGGCTGCATAGTGCTTTGATAGCCATGTAGGTCTGCATACTGAATGGTCTCCTTTGTAAAATCAGGTGCATTCCTCTCCAGTTTTATAAGTCCTGCCATAACTGTCTGGACATGAAAATCCATATAAACATGACTGGTAAATAGAAGAGCAAACAAGGGACAAAAACCCACTGAGCAACTGTTACGATACAATTTTGTGTTAATTCAATTTGGAAAAGGAGAATCGGGGAGAAATTTAATCAGAATATGATTTGTTGACATTTTAGAAACAGTTTACAAAAGCCTTATTCAGACACAAAGATACAAGTTAACAATAAAAGAACACTAAAACCACATAGCTTCTTGAATTATGTCCTAAGGGGTACCTTAGGATATAATTCTAAGGCACCCCTCGAGAGCTACTATACTGTAACATTTAGATGCATTACTTCTCCAAAACACCTGAATAAAATTAATTGCTCATTATTGGGTATTTTGTTAAAATAATGTGCTGTGAAATTTCTCACCACTTATTCTGTCTGTGTATGTGAGAAAATAGTATATTTTTATTCAAGCTCCAAAGACTATGCAATTTGCCATCTACACATAATTTTATTGAGAACAGCAACTTTTTCATCCATTTTATGATTTTGAGGATAAATGAATATAAGAAGATTTATAGCTAGAAGATCCAGAAAATGTGGTAACCTGTATCAAAAGGTTAGTGGTGAGACTTATGTCCTTTCCACATATGCATCAATTCCCATTAATAAAAGGACAGCCAGGTGTACAATGTGCAAACTAAGCCCCCTGGTGCTTTTCCATAATATTTTTTAAGCAGACATCTGACTCAAGAGAACTTTGTAACATGAACATATCATTTTCAGTGTGATGCAAGTCTGAACTCCTGCTGTCTGTAATAGAGACAGACAAACTGAGGGGATAATTTGGCCTTTAATTTGCTGTTCAGAGAATGATAGATGGTGTTCTTCATATATCAGAAAGTGAAATGTCTGTCCAAACTTTGCTTCTCTATTACAAAACAAACTATAGTTGTGGCTTTAAAGAGCTTTCAGGGTTCTTAGTTTCCTATAGCTTTTAATTTGACAAACAGTAATAAGAGTGGAGGTGATTTCTTAACTCATAACTACTGATTAAATTATTTAGTATATTAAAAAACTGCAACAAAAAATCAGGAGAATGAAATAAATGTTGGTAAATGCCTTACGCAGAAGAAAGTTGATATTCACTCTCTTTCTTCTATGATAGACATGTCTTATGAAACAACTGTATATTTAGCATGCTAATCTCGACTGTTATGGCAATATGACATCACATGAGAAAAGTCAGACTACTTCACACAACTTCCTTTTCCAAGTTAAATTATTAAGTACTGCTTAATGCCATACAGAGTAAACAAACAGAAGGTGGCACCACGGCTCATTGACCTTCAGACTGAAATGAATCATGAGTAAAATAAGTTCAAATGCAAATCCTATTAATTAAAAGGGCTCAACAAGCAATCAAGCATTGTATAACCTGTGTTAAATACGTTAGTACGTAATCAATTCCTTTCTTGAACCTTGCTTTTTGAGGATCATTGCTTACAGGTAATGAAACCCATAAATGTGGATTACTACATAAATACAATAAAAATATATATACATTTTTTTTAATTGTCAGTCTGCTGAATGTGTTGTACTATATATGTACTCAGTACCTTTCAGGTACTTTTGCATTAATTGCTGCATCAATGCAGTGTGGCATGGAGCCTCAAAAATTTCCTTGCAGAGATGCTGCACTTGATAAAACAAGTGCAACAAATGACAAGATTTCCTGAATCATCACTGACTGTGAAAAGTTCAGTCCTGAAATCTGTGCCCCTCAAGACTCTGCAAATGTGATTTTAAAATAAAATGCATCTGAATAGAGAAACTTGGACAACTGAGGAACAGTCCAGTTAGCCCAGGTAAAATGCTTCCAATCTGTTTTTGGTTGAGGAAAGGAAAACCTTCACCCATGATAATAGTAACACCAGTCACTTTTGTCAGAAATGCTTTTTGTTTTGAAAACTAATTGCTCGAAACAAAAAATACCTGCAAAAATACCTGTCCTTTTGTGGGAAATTCTTCCCACAAAAGGGAAAGAAAACTCCTCTCCTGGTTGCAGATGAAGTAGAAAGAAAGCAGACGACTGTGTAGGAATGTCTGCAATGTCAGCTGTTCTACTGAGCCTAACAGCAAGCAAAATAATGCAAAACAGGGATCAGCATAAAATATTTTACTTTCAAAGAAGTTCAATAAATTCAGAGCCACAAACCACAACCTCAGAATTATCAGCTTTAGCAACACCTTTGGCATTAGAAACGTGAAGAACCACTGGAAAAAACACAAATACAACATTGTAACCAATTTGCTTTGGCCTGACCTTTAGCAACAAATCACTGTTTTGTGTCAAAACAACCAAAGAGCTCATGGAAACTGCAGAGACAGCATGTACCATTCTCCACAGCTGAGGCAACAGAGTGCTTAGGGGTCTCTCACTCATGCTTTTACTTTGTACACAGATCCTCTAAATCATGAACATTCCCTTCATTTTTTCACATAATCTCTCTGAAACGATGCTGGCTTTAATTAAGATGTACTTGTTGGAAAGAAATGACATTTGAGTCTTGAAAACTGTGCAAATCACCAAACAAGCAAGGCGTTATATATATATATATATATATATATATATATACACACGTATATATATACATTCTATCTGTCTTTTTGCAGTTTGGCTTATCATCTGTTGTTTCTCATTAGAAAGACTGCGCCTCAGCTAAGCCATAAGGTGAGCTTTGGAGCACACAGATGTTATCAGAAATCAACACGATGAATGCAATGAAAACTGCTCGTATAGATTCTGTATCCAAGCATCTGCCCTCACTCAGTCTCAATAATTAAACAGTAATCCCTTAAAAAGATTGCCTTCGGGTCTACTTGAGAAATGCTTACCCTGTTGTAGCAGGTGTGTGTGCAGCTCCTGTTTCTAAGCTGTTAAACAACATGTGACAACCACCCACCGTATGGGTGACGTTTGAGAAAGCAACATTTGTGTGTGGGTGTGGGTGTGTGTGCGCGTGTGGGTTGTATGTTGGGATGCGAAGGAACAAACAGCCGGAACCGTTATCAGCCTCAGTGAGACCACGACAGAGCATGTCGCTGTGATTAACACTGCGTCTGACAGAACAAATGTCTGGCAGCTGCTTCAGGCTGCCGCCCTCATTGAGTGAAAAGTCTAGTGTTGAGTTTAACCTCCAGAGGCATTACCTGCCTCACAAAGTAACACTAAGCAATCAAAGCTGGGTCAAAAATGGCATTACTCTTGGTCACCTGAGGGGCCTATTAAAGATACTCCCATAGCAACAGCAATGGTTTAATGCCAGACACTTAACACCAGAAAGCCAAGCTTTTAAGAGCGGAGGATTTCTTTAAAAAGGGAAGAAGCAGGTCCCATGGGTTTGTTTGTTGGAGGAACTATTAAACGTTGATGGGAAAATACATTCATAAAAAACATTATTGACGAGGGTTGAAACATAAGGATGCATTATAAGATTTGGTCTGTGTTTAGACATGAAAATTCCTTTTATGTTGTTCATTATTTAGAGCATATTCTGCCTATAAACTAGTAAGCATCTCAGAAAGCCTCTATTTTTGTGTTTTGTTTTTTTCTTTATTGTACTTTTAGTGACCAATAAATCAACTGGTCTTTCTGAAGTGGAACTAGCTGGTCCCAATTTTCTTTCCAAGGAAACATAGGAACTCATTTGTATAAAACTTGATTTAGTTCAACAACTGAATATAACTAACACTGACCACAATGGAAAAGAAATGTACTACAGCTTTAGTGGATCCCCGGTGTTTGACGGGGTCACTGACCACAGCCGCCTGTGAACTGCTAAAATCTGCGAATAGGTGAAATCCCCTCTACGAAACATTATGAATGCCCATTTCAATAGCTTAAAGAAAAAATATTCCTTAACATGCATTAATATGCATAATGGAAATTGTGTAAGCACTACTGCAGAATCTAATATCTACGGACTTCCTAGAGTTGAAAAGCTATGAGCGGCAGGCATGTAAAAGAGCTGACAACAGATTCAAATTCAGTAATGTAACGAACCATAACTCTGCTTGCAACCAGAGTTACAGAAAAACCTGATTTTAGATTCTAAAACACCACCGCAAAAGAGCAGATACCATAAACTAAAAAAAGAAGTGAATCTGAACATAGAGTCCTTGCAGGATTAACATTTCCAGAAGCAAAAGGGGAAGAAAGATCTAGGAGGAGCACAAGCTGGAGAGACTGAATTAGCAAAGTTTGTGTTTTTGTGGTCTTGGCAATGGGGAGATCCCAAAGGAGAGCTAATGACTGTAGTGGTATCTGGCATGAGGACCAAGTTTCCTTGACCATATTTAAGTTGCTTTCGGTCCATAGCCACAAAGTCATAAGCAACATCTGCTGAGGTATCTTGCAATTATAGCATTATCAAAGTCTTTCCTCCCATTTATTTCCACTGTGAAATATACTGCTTAGATTTGCCCAATGTTTTGCCCTAGTTTAAAAAGCCAGTCTTGACTAATGAAAACCATTTTTACTGATGGGATGAAAATTATATTTGTTCAATCATGTAATAATCTTTTAGAGGGGGTATCATACTTTTCATGCACATAGTGCCATTTTATAGCACAATCAAGTAACCATGTTACCTTCAGTTTTTACAAAAGTTTTGTATATGTGAAACAACTTAAAAGAAATTTGACTTTGCGATTTATCATTTCAACATTTTTGAGCTTTATGTGATGTTATGTTTTTCCCTCATAATCTCCCATGGCAACCATTCAGCTGTACAAACGCTTGGTGCAACCGAGCGCTGCCTTTGAGGACGAAGCTCCTTCTCGGTACTGCAGTTTCAAAGCTTTGGCCTCACAGAGCAGCCTTCGCTCCCCCACTCAACTCCTTCAGACTAGCCAGCAGCAATTAGCAAACACCTGGTGGAACTGTTCTTTTTTAAATAATCTTTTTAATTAAGACTGCTCAAAATGTACACACAGAAATCAGAAAATGAAGTATTTTGTTTATTGCAATTCTTAAAGAGAAATCAGTGTCAACTAAAATTGGCGCAAGGACGTCAAACCATTATTATACTGGTGATCAGAAATTGGCCACTGCTACTTCTTTTCCACACCTTTTGTCTTAATGTATATATTTTAATGGGAAAATGCTGAAAACATTAGAGGATGACAGGTAAAAAAAATAAAATAAAAATCACAGAGTTTAACTTTAAAACTTGAGTTGAAAAGAAGAGAGCTGTCTGCTTCATGGAGGAACAACAATAGGGCACAGTGGCCACTGCTCAGAGCTGAAACTCTGTGACCTCTCATCTGTCTGAAGTGACCTGAACAAGAGAAAGGAGTGACCAGATTTTATTGTCTCGGCATGTGAAAAAGACAAGGAGCTGCTTGGGCTTGATAGATGGGGGCCAACTGAGAAAAGTGACACTGGGAATAAAAAGAGTTGTATCCCGCCATGAAACATTCGACCCTCCCAGATTTCACATGCTCAGCTTCCCTTGTATTCAAGTGTAGATGTGTGTTAGTGTGTCCTGGATAACAGGGCAGCTGTGTTGCATCAGTATGTATGTGCAAGACAGGTTTCAACAGCCTCATGAAAAGCTATGCATGCATGCTTTTTTAGTCGTTTCTTTTGCTGTTGTATGATAGAAAGCAGTGGAGGTGGTGTGACGGCGTGCATGAAGCAACTCTTTCCCCTGTAATTTCAATACAGGGGAAATTACTGAGTCAAACAAAAGCAACAAAGACAGCAGAGCTATGAGACGTGCATCTACATCAGAACTGCTGAATCAGACTGTGGAAACCATCACCCAGGTGATGGAGCAGGTCGGGGCTGGTAGATGGAATATAAACACACAGTGACACCCTGGCCTGCCAAGATGGATCATTGGAAGAGGCAAATTACGTGCACAACAGACTAGTCTTCAATATTCAGCTAAGGATGATGCATAGTTAGTCACAGTGGAAGGCTAGCATATGAATTTCAAAGAAAAACATCTGTTATGACATAATAAGGGTGTACCTCAAGTCAAAATTATAGCTAAACAATGGGAGGTATACTAGTCTTTGAGTGTGAAGCATTTAGCGATATCTGTAGGAGTGTGCAGCTGATGACTTGTTGTATGTGAGCAGTTCATTTTCTTTTCTGCATTTCTTTTTAGACTGACCAAACTCCTATTATATCTAGGGCATTTTATTTTGAGTTTTATTTTAAATATAAGTGCAGTTTAAAAGTCCAATCAACAGTAGTTGCCTCCAGTTAAGAACTGGAGGCATAATTCATCAGGTAGATGAATTTTAAAGTGCTTAAATATATAGATTTAGGTAATGGGACAAAAAACTATTTTTAAAGGGTTTACTATGACACTATATTTGGAATGAAGATATTTTATTATTTTTTTCAAACAGATATTTCAAAACTACAGCATCTTATGTTAGCAATCAGTGCAGCTCAAACCACTAAACAAGAATGTGGACCTATTCCTTGACAGACAGAGGTCCAAATCTCAAAAGGATAAGACAGAACATTTCTGAAAACAGCTAACATACCTTCAGCATCCACTATACAAGGGGTTGCTTGTTGTGCTATGGTGCATTTACTGACTGAAAAAGGATTAGATTTTGCAGTTTCCAACTAGATTCAAGGCCAATAAAGCTGAAAATTGACTAATCTCTAAGTTAATTCTTTATATGTATCTAGTTTTAAAAAAAGTAAAGTAACTAATTACAATTCAACAAAATGAAAGTAACCTGGTAATGAGGAACTCAAAGCTGAAAGAATACCAAACTATTGATAACAGCCATGTTAAAGTTTAGGACATCATGACAGACAAAGAAACAACACCTGTATTGATTTTAGTAATAGCACAGTTAAGTTTACATTACAGACATAATTATTGACAATGATACCAAATTATGGATCAAAGTCATTATTTACAAACTACTTTCTTAACTAAATTTATATTTTAACAAAAAAGAAAAATTAAAAGTCCAGGGGCCTCATGCATAAAGCGTGTGTGCGCACAAAAAATGTGCGGCGCCATGTCTTACGCACAAGTCGGCATGAATAAAAATTTACTTGGTGTCAAAGTTTGTGTAAATATACGCACACTTTTCCGCTGGCTTGAAAATGTGCGGCAGCCACGCAAACTTTTTCTGTGGACAATATCAAACTACAAAGCGTCAAAACTCACCTAAATACACTGAAATCTGACTACATTTGGTGTTATCTAGACCAAGAAGCATCAAACCCGATGTTTGTCATCCTTCAGTCGAGTCGCCCGCTTTGTGCATGTGCCTTATGGACATAAAACATTCTACTATTTAGAATAAACGTCCACATTCCCCACTCACAGGATTCTCTGACACACTGTCTGTCTTTAAATCCCTGCCTGCTACTGTCCAAACAGTAGCAGGCAGTTTGAACAGTAACTGCCTGCTACTGGCAGTAGCAGGATCTCTTTATTTTTTAATTTGGATTTTTTTTAAATTTTATTTTTATTTTTGTGAGGTGACATTATGCGTCCTCAAAGCATCTTTTAAATAAAATATATAATTATTATTATTATAAATACTTATACTGCTTCGAACAAGGACGTTGCCATGGTTATTGCTTCACATAGTGGCAGACTTCCAGGTATTTATACTAATTTACATATCGTATTTTCCGGACTATAAGTCGCAGGTTTTTTTTATAGTTTGGCCAGGGGTGCGACTTATACTCCGGAGCGACTTATGTGTGGAAATTTACACATCATTATATCATATCACATGTTATTTTCACACTAAACCGCAAGAGGGCGCTCTAGGCCTGTGTTATTCTACCTTCGGAGTTAGCGGAGTTGTTTACAAACGAAAAAGAGCATGAAGATTTCATTGCGTTTAGTGATTTGGAGTGTCACGGATGGTATGGTAAACTTGTTAGCATGTTATTTATGCTATAGTTATCTAAATAACTCTTAATATGTTATGTTAACAATCCAGGCACGTTCTCAGTTCATTGTTCATGTGTCATGTAACGTTAGCATACTGTACAATTATTCAGCCTGTTGTTGTCTCTATTCTATTTTTATTGCCTTTCAAGATGACATGTCTGTTCTTGGTGTTGGATCTTATCAAATAAATTTCCCTCAAAAATGCGACTTATACTTCGGTGCGACTTATATATGTATTTTTCTTCTTTATTATGCATTTTATGGCTGGTGCGACTTATACTCTGGAGCGACTTATAGTCCGGAAAAATACGGTATGTATTTATGGGTGGCAACGGGGCGGACCAGCAGCTGCGCTCTATATCCCGCAAATTATGATTTATAAAGGAAAGGTGCGCGGCCAAGTGCATGCGCATGGCTTTATGCGTCTAATTTTTTTTGTGCGCCGCACTTTTCGAAATTTTTCCATACGGCAAGTTTAAGTGTGAAAACTGCGCACTCTTTTATGCATGAGGTCCCAGAATTTGTATTCCAAGCCCAATATTATTATGTAACAGTGACAAAAGGAAACACAATGATCTTTCTGTACAACACCATGGGGTGCTTTTTATGTAAGACTTAATATATTTATGAATATAAATCCTAAAATGAAAATTTATTTGATTTGGTTTCTTTAGCTACTCTATGTTATTGCATTAGTTTGTCTAGTGTATTAGTTTTCTTTGAGCTTTTTATTGGGTATCCAGGTAAACACCTCAGAGTTTAATCAGAAATAAATACATGAAACAAACAGATATACACATACCTGATTCCTTCTTGTTCCCTTTGCCTCCATCTCTATTCTTCTTCAGCACAGCCTTGAACATGGTGAGGTTCCTGGAATCCTCTCTTTAAGGCCCCTGAAGGAAAAAGTGTATACAGTGAGTCCCTTTCATGCAGAGCCACAGCTGTAATGCATCCATTGTTCCTTAAGGAGAACTGACGAAACCATCTTGCAACACAACCAGTTTAATTGTTAAATATATATTATTGTCCATGCACCTGCAGAAAGAAGTGTCATTTGATGCAGGATGTTTATCCAAAGCAACCTCTACGAGTTATAGTTCCTAAAACCTGATAACAATGTGGGCAAATGTTGTATATGTTGAGTTTTCCCACCGCACTCCCAAACCTGCAGGTCATCAGCAGAGGGAAGCATGGAAAGAATGCTTCAATATTTGAACAGAAAAGGACAAGTTCTGTTATCGTCTTCTGCAGAAAAACACTCGGTCGAATGCCCCGAATTCCACACGTAATTGATGTTATGTGCCTGAGCTACAGGGCTTTCAATTAATATCCATGGCTTTCTAAGACTACTGTGTCTTTGGAGTCCTCAGAGTTAAATGCTAAGAAAAAAAGTCAAGGTCCTGTCTGGTTGTATTTGTTTGCACTGGAACTATTCTTAGTCTTATGTTGTTGCACCATGGTTAAAACATTCCTAATGCAGCAGCAGCAGCTCTGACAGTTAATTGTAGGGGATTTCTTTTTTGTTTCTAACCCTTTAAAAATGCACCATGACCTCCTGCAGTTTATGGTATTATAATAATAATTTCAGAATTTTTTTTTTCCACTGAAAACATTGTTTTTAGCCAAATAAGGACACATCATCTGCAAACAAAAACAGTTCTGAGCCAGAAGCCAGTCTCTACATTATCTCACTCTTCCTACTGTTGCTGTGGGAGATGCTATCGATTTGCCCTTTTTCATCCATGATGGTGTTAGATGGAACTCTGAAGCAAACCCTCCACCGGATAGGTTACTGGAGTTTGAGGGGGTGCATGGCAAAACTGTAAATCATTTCAACCCCTCTGTGACCAGTCAATAAATAAACTTTTCATTGATTTTGAGACTTCATACACACGCTTTTGATCAACGCTGGGGAAATGTACTATACTCTAGATTTAATTTGATCATTTAGCATTTGATGTGATTGGTTTGATGTGTTTGAGAATGCTTGAACAGCTGGGCAGTATGCAACATTCAGCCTAAACCTAAATCTATTGATATCCAGAATAAAACTGAAAATAGAGATAAAATTGGCCAACTTTAACCTGATCAGCTCTGTTTCATCAAGAGGTGAAATGCTAAAAAAATCTAACATTTTCCCTACATGTTAAATGCATCAAAAAAGGAAATGTACCATCTTCAGTCCAAGAACACATTAAGGAAACACACATTACTAAATCTTTAGTTTATATTTATTAATAATTTAAAAAAAAAGTGTACACATGCTTTGATGTATAAATGGACGTTAATCCTGTAGTTCCTTTAGTCTCAAGATTACTACCTCTATCCAAGGAAAAGCAGACTGGCCTTAGTAATACTTGAAGTCATTATCTACAAGAAAAAGGTTAAATCAGAAAACTCTTCAGCTCTAAAAATGACTAGCGAACCAGAGACTACTCAGCTCACGTTTTTAGATTAAAGAATCCTGATCAGTGACTGATACAAACTTAAAAATAAAACTAAAAATTTCAGTCTTTCAATGATCAGTGAATGCACAATGCCTAAGAGCTATCCGATTATGGAAAACAAAACACTTTGTAGTGTCCAAGTTTCTACCTAAGGAAGTAGATCCAACACTCTTTCTAAAAATGAAGTCAGAGGAAGTACATTATACATATTTAATCACAAACTTTGTTGAAATATCAATGTGTACAATCACAATTGCAAGAAATGCTTGGATTCAATATTTGCTATGTACCATTTTGAGTTGAATGCATTAAATTTCTGCCGAGTTCTATTATATTTGGCCAGTTAAATAGGCTCTTCTCGAAACTTCTCTAAATGCCCAAATAGCAGTATTTTATTCAATGACTAAGTTCTTAGAGTTAGTGGAGAGTGGTGGGGACATAATAATAAAGCAAATATCTTGAAAATTACAGTTATTCGCAACGGATATATTTATATTTCGATATTTTCCTTAAATTATGCAGCTCTTGTAAAAAGCCATAAAGGAACCAATTTTCTACGTCATGTTGAGTTATGTCTGCAGTTCATTTATTGTTATCCTATAGAGGCATCAAGATTTAAACAGGTTGACAATGTAATAACACATCATCAATCATGCTAATTGGAGATATTAGATGCTGAAATAGATTACAATGCCAACTCTGTGATAATTATGTCTGTTTTAAAATAGTAAAATCCCTTTTTTCCAGTCACTGCTTTGAACAGCTTCGTTCACATCCTCCCCTGCCATTGCTAAAACAAGGCAGAAAATCAACATCATCATTCACAACTTCTCCTTCTGTTTGCTGATTGGCCCGGTAAAAAATCTACCAGAGGGAATCCAAGTGAAGGGGAGAAAGGCCAAACTGTGCTATAGGTGAGATTTTATTCAAGCGGGATTGCACAGGAAAACAATAGTCAAGCTACTACCACCAGGTTTAGCAAGTTTTCTAGGGAAAATGCCTGATATATTATACAAATCTAATAACTGTGCCATTCTGTATTCCAACAAACTTGTGTAGATTTTGCAGGAATGGCACAGTGCACTACATTGGCTACTTAATTAAACAGTTGAGTGATATATGGGAATATGCTGCTCATCTCCACAGTTACAATGAATAACACCCAAACGAAATGAGATACACCCTAAAAAAAACAACATGATTAATTTTTTCCATACCTTTTTTGTCCCCCTTTCAAAAGCTACCAGAAACAGACTCACACACATTATAAAACTCAGAATATAAACTGTCATGTACTGTACCATCATATTTTATTCACAGTTAAGCCACTGTCAGGCACTAATTAGACCTGTTTAACAATGACACAAAGATCAGCACATACCATTGAACAAAACTGTTTAATTGGGGACATGGCTGTGACCTTTCAGAGAAAGGCTCCTTAGAGAGGAGCCGTGGACTGTATGGTATGCAGGATGATGGGATCAAGATTCCTCAAGCTCAGGTCCATCCAACTGCATTTAAGACAGGTTCAAATACATACAAGGCCCCCTTAGAAGGGGCCTCTCAATATTACCACATAGCAGTGAAAGCTGCTCAGAGGTTCACAGGTTTGCAGACACATGCTGGTAGAATAGACATAACAGACTGTAAACATTCACACCTACTAATAGAAACAGCAGAAAACCATGGTCACCTTGCCCTCTTTGGTTATTTAAAAAGAAACAACAATGTAGCTCTCCAACGTCTTTAGGGACCTTGTGGCATTTTTATCCAAACATATTTCAGCAGGGAGATGGTTACTTTGAAAACGCCTAAAGTAACAATAAAGTGCAGTGTTAAGACGGGTTATTTTCAGGAAAGAGAAATTGAAGTCTCTGCTGGTTGAAAAGGTGCCGCCGGTTATCAACGTGTGTGTTTTCTAGGTCATTCCTCATGTGATGCAGTTCAAATTCAAACAAGATGAGAAGAAAAGATCCTCACCTGCACAATGTTGACATGACATGGGGTAAATAGAGCTTTGTGGCTACTCCAGTTATCTAAGAAAAACAGATTTGTAGAGAAAAATTGGATTGTTTGCCAAGAATGCCACCGGTAAGGAAGCATTTTACCACAACTGGATGCTGGTGAGTAAGCGTGAACTTTGTCCTCTATTAGGTGGCACACAATAATGAAAATACTCCAATCAAAACCAGTCCTCTCCAAGCAAACAGCTATTTCCCACTTTAAGCGTTCGCTTTTCAGTTGAAATGTTATGCCAGCTGTCTTTATCGACCAGTTTCACATGAATAATCATGCTCAGATTTCAACACAGTTGGCATAGCAACATGGAAACTCTCAAACTGGTGCCGACCTTCGAAATGCTTTGATAAATGCTGTCGAGAAGTGGAACATTTAAATTCTCATGTGAACTCTGTAATTATCTATTCTCTTGTTGTCCATTCAACGAGGGCAGGAAACAGAACCGGCCTGGTCTGTGAGTTCAAGTGCTTCAAAACAATGGTGGAAAAAAAAAAAAGTCTTTTAAACAGGAAGTGTGGGGAGTAGGTACGAAGGAGAGCAGTGTCAGTCACTGTAAACAAAAGGTTATTATTCACACCAAAGCTGAAGGAAAAATACGAACGAAGTGATATTTATACTGAACAACTCTACTGGTTCGACTTCTCCTGTAGTCATGCCAGTGAACAGAGACATGGTCCTTGCACAGAAGGGAAATGCATAACTTCGGAAAAACCTCACTTCCTCTCAAGTGTTGTTTTTTAATTACATATTTTTTAAATTGCTTATTAATTAATTTTGCACCAATTATCACATTAAAAATACCATTTCATGGTTACTGATTATATTTTATAATATAATATATAATATATATAATTTTTATAATACAATATATATAATATGATCAAGAAATCATGATCTGACATAAATTTGTTATAAAAGTGTTACTGATTAACTTTAGCTTTAATAAGATAAAGCTACATAATTTTTAAAGTGTAATCAAGTTGTCATAACGAAGACATTTTTGTCTAGGTTAATGACAAGTTGTCATAAAGACATTTTGAATAATGTCAACTTTGTATAAAAAGCGTCATGATTTACCAAATGAGACTTTATGACAACAGTCACAAATATTCATGAAGACTTACTCATGTTCATGACAGGTGTCATGTCATGTTTATGATGGGGTCATGACAGTCTTATTCACAACCCGTCAAATAAAGTGTTACCAAACTTTTTTTTATTTACCCAAATTTCAATAGCAGCTTTCTTTACTTTTCATTTAAATTATTGACTTCTAATAAAAATCAAACTGAGGCAAAACTCACACCTAATCAGGTATAGCAAAGCAAAACCTAACATGAAATTTAAAAGGATCCAAATTTAATAAATCATAGGAACAGACTAGGAAGAAGGTGCAAGTTTTTTTTATTTTTTTAAAGTCGCTTAGACAACAGAGCAAAAAACTAAATGAATAAAACAATCACGAAGGAAAGTACTTTCTAGAGTTGCCCTCAGAGGACACTTATTCTTAATCCTACTTAATGCGCAGGATGAATGCTGATATTCATCAAAAGCCCTCTCAACTTGTCATCTAACCAAGTGCTGACAGAAATCTATCAGAGAAAAAATTATTCTTCAACGATGTAGAATTTGACAAGCCCCCTTTCTAAATTAATTGAAAACTGAAGAACATCTTTTAAAATCACCAAATATTTTAATGTTTTGTTTCTTTTTTTGGACTGTTTTCTCAAATTTCATAAATTTGGACTTCATAGGATTTACTACAACCAACAACACATAACCTCTGATGAAATATAACTGTTAGCTGTCAAGACGATTGAGCATTTTTTGGTTGTTTCTCATGCTTGAGGCGGTAATTAAAAGCTGCCTCAGCTGTAGCAGTGACTAAACCTTTTCATCTGCAAGGTATACCTCTAGAAAATTTGAATCAGAGCAATCATGACTAAATCACTTTGTTACACCCCATGTAAGAATAAAGAGACAAATGACTAAACTGGATTAATTTATTTGTCCTCCTCTTCTCTTCCCATCTTTAAAAAAACAAAAATGCACAACTTCATTCTATCCCCTCAAGAGAATTGCTGCCACTACCTTTTTCCATTTCAACATATTAAACTTGATTGCACTAGTACTGATTTGCAGTACAAAGCTAATTAAGCTCTGGAGAGAAAAGGGAAAAAAAACAAAACAAAAAAACAATGGACCACTGAAACTTTAGCTAAATTTGACATTTGCCTCCTAGGAACTCTGGTATTTGACCAAGAGTAAAACATTGACAGGAATGTTTTAAAGTCTAAAAGGAGGTTCCAGCAACAAACCATTAATGACATTTTAGGTTTTTTTAGTGAGGAAGTTATTTTTTCACATCATTATTCATATTAAGAAAACCTTTTCTATCACTAATCAATTCTTCCTTTATCAGTTAAAATACAATCAAAAGCTACCAAAATATTCTATTTAAATATCATAAACTAGGTAAAGCTAGCACTGAAAACAAAAAAATACAATGGTTTTATAGCAACATTATTGCAGAAACATAGTTAACTGATGGGACAATCTAATAAAGCCAAATGAGATCTTTTTCATTGATTCAGTGTTACATCAAGAGTACATCCAGCTGAGGACAACCATCTTGTTTGCACGCCTTCTTTGTTGATGACTGATTTATTAGTGGCTCAGTCACTCATCTTAATTGCCTCCTTCCCACATGCAGAGATTAAGACCAGAGGAACATAAAGGAACCAGAGAACACATGTTCTGCACAACAGTGACATGTGGAGATGGTAAAATTGTTAACAAAAGAAGGACATGTTCAGTTTTTAAGAGCTTTATCTGCAACAGCCTTCCTAAGAGATCACACATATGTACTGCAGTTTGTGTGTTGCACACCAGCAAAGGAAGCTACCCATAATCCCCTTAAACTCTATTGATTACGGACCCTAATATGCATCTCCATCCCAAACATGTTTTCACTGAACAAATGACTATATTAATGTAACACAAGTTGTTAAATTAATACCACTAATCAGTGCTCTCCTAAGCTCCCCTTGTCCATTTCTGGGAGTTTTAGAAAGTCTGAACTGAAGTGTAAATCAGTAACAGCTGCGACTGAGAGGTCCTTCCAAACACAAGTCAGAGGGTAAACATCCACATATGGGGTCTTTGGAAGTGTCCATGTTGAACCTTCTTTATGGTCATCAGGACATTTAATCCTATAGACAATGGCTCAATCTTTATGATGAACCATCACAAAAATGCCAATGTGGGGCAAGCCAGGAATTTTATAACAGCAAACATTTTGTACCATTCTCGTCTTTATCTTTTTAATAAGTCGCAGAGGGTTTTCTCTGCTCGTACATACATATGGTGGTGTAGAGATGCTGTTCCTCCACCTGCTGCTGTGCACTGCCAGACAGCTGGTTAAAAGAAGGACTCCAAATCATATCCTAATTTACACTTATCTACTTGTAGACATTAAAAGAGCACCAGCTGTAGCTCTGTTTTGAAGCTTTGAGCAGGATGTCCATTAAGCATCTGACTTCTTGTATATGTGGGACTCCATAAAAAACAAAACTGCAAAAGGTTTTGCACAATAAACACAAAATATTACATTTAGCTGGTGTTCACAAAATAGTTTTGCTTATGTCTGAAGGAAAAGCTGAAGTAAAAGAAATGTTTTAGCATTAATAATTGAACTTTTAAGTATGTTTGAGGAACAATCTTTTTTTTCCCCAGTTTTCTGAAACAATAGCATAACTTTACACATTCATGATTTGACATTTTCAGGCTAGACATAATGCCACATGTTTTAGTCATCATACCATAAAATGGGGGCAATCGGTTCAATTCAAAAGCACAACAAAGGCTTCTGTAAGACATTAATATTATTACATAATACCATTTTTTCAAAAGGGCTTGTTTATGATCCTTCATTCCAAAGCTGTGAACACATGAATACTTTCCTGAGGATCAACTTATTTTGTAAACAGAAAATCCAGCATAGCAGACGAGAGAACAAAAACAACCAGAAGGGAATCATCAATTGAGGCTGAAGCTTTCCAAATAAAAATCAATAAATGGTTTCTGAGTTTGGCTTTGAGGCAAACTGACAGATAATATGTTAAAAGGTACAATGAATAATAATGTGATCACACAAGTTATTTTTCCTATATAAGTAGAAGGCCATTGTGCTCACCGAAACACTGATATAAAGAATTTCAAAGACTTTTCCTCAGACCGTAGCTCGCCAAAGCAAACTGAGATAAAAGTAACATAATTTGTTTAAAGCAGATTAGAGGTGATGCAACGTAATGCGTTCCAGAGTAACACTCTTTGCTCCATAAAATACCATACAGTCACATGGCTAGGCAGGAGCAAAGATGTTTGCCTCATCTACGGCAGAAATCTACATCACTGCACTCAGCGGACAAACTTTTTAAATCTGGACTTTCTGTTTGGGAGAAGCTGTCTTTGAAGGACAAAATCATTCAACAAAATAACAGCAACGACTCAGTATGTACTTTCTGTCGGGTCACTGGTTCCCATAAGTTTCCCTCCTCAGCCATCACAATGCAACTCTGATGCCAGCATCTTTTATTGGCCAGTTGGCTGTGGACCATGGGAACCAGGCTCTGCATAGACTGAGAGGGAAAGATACCCCCTTCTTCCCCCTCTCTTAACAAGATGACTGCTCTGTAAAGCAAGCTTTGGCACAAAGGCATGCAAATCCATTCTGATGGTTTCATCATCTGAGTAAAATTAGAAGAAATTATACTGGAAAGTTAACACAGTGCAGTCACATGATCTGACCTCAATGGTTTTCCGTAATGTCTTTCCCACCTGTTGAGTTTCTAATAAAAAACAAGCTCTGTCAAGGTAGAAAGCCAGGAGGTTGTACAGACAAAAACTCTCATAAATCTGATCAGAGAGGACTTTGAATCAATGAATTTATGAGCTAAAATCAAAGTCACCTTCCTTCTGATACGTCCTTTAAAAACGTTGAAACCCAACTTTGATTTTCAAAGCACCGGACAGAGTACCACTCCTTATCTGACGACAACCAGAAAACTGCTCAGGTTATATACAGCCAGCCTGTCTATCGTCAAACATCAATGACTCAGTTTAAGTGGGTGGACAAAATTACTGTACTTTAACCCTCATATAAATCTGGGCTGGCTTCTGCTTTTATAAAATGCCCATCCAGTCTCAAAATACAGACCGGGATGAGCATCAAACAGGTCAGCACAGTTGGAGGAAGTATAACCAGTGTCTTCAAATATCTCATCAGTGAGGCATTAAAATTAATCTTTCTCTTTATAATAATGTGAATCTAACTAAAATGTCTCAATATAATGTACTTATATAATTAATAGTCCCTTTAAACTGACACCAAGTTAATGTTTGAGAGCAGTCAAAAACAAACTTTGACTTGCTGAATCTTGCCCAGTAGTAATGCCAGAATCAGATTAGTTTTGTTGAGCTTTGTGGGAAATACAAACTCTAAAATGGCAGATCTAATAATGGATAGATTATCCATCAAATAAAATAACTGTTAATTGCAGCACTAATATTATTATTGCAGCTCTAGTTTTTAAAAGTAGGAAATAACAGAAAAGGTTGCATTTTTATTTTGGTAATTTCCTAAACACATAAAGGCAAAGGGGGAAAAAATGATGATCTCAATCACTGGCCAGTTGATTGGAGGATCCCCAGTTTCTTTTAAAAATTGTTCTTATCTTTTTGTACATCTAATAGAGTTTCCCTTGTATGAACCCATCCATAGTGTTTCTTGTTATGACTAACCCTCAGTCAAAAAAAGGAAAATCTATGATGCATTCATGAACCATAACATTTAGGAGGCTGAAGTCTTTATAGAGTTTCTGTTGTCTGGGTTTTGGACTTCTTTTAGAAGAATATTCAATAAACAATGTATGAAACATATATTTTTGTTTCAATGTACATAGTACCTTACTACCAGTACATTTGCATATTTTGCTCCAACTGTTGGATTTGTGATCTTGCAACTGGTTGTACTGTCGGCCTTGTACTTGCCTTCGAAGGTTGCAGTTTAAGGAATTTCAGAAAGTAGTATTCAATCACAAACAGGGTGCTGCTGGAGGGCAGTTCAATTGCAGTTCCACTAAATATGTGATGGTTAAAAATTAATTTACAGAGCAACAGCAACATAAACATAACAGTGACACAGAAAATGTATAAGATCAATCAGTGCCAGCTTTTACAACCAAATGACTAACATTAATAGGTGAAAGTGTCATGATTTGCTGACACTTTCATCTATCCAGCTCACCATTAAATATTCACGGTAAACTGTATCAGAGGGGGCATGAGTAAAAATAAATAAATAAACAAGTAAATAAAACATTAAAATTAAGCTAAAGCAGAATGGAAACTGTGCAATAAAAATGAAGTTAGTCCAATAGATGACTAAGTCGGACTTAAGAAATGTGATGATTCAAGCCAGAGTCAAAGCCCAGATCTTGATCTCCTTAAGGTGTGTTGTTGCCATGACTTGAAACCGACTAAAAACATCTCGAAGTTGAAATAATTAGGAGGGTAGGGTGTCCTCACTCTGACTTGACAAGCTCTTTTGAAGGATGAGATTTACTTTAGTTGCTTAAGTTCAACTAAGCCACTTTCTACATATAAACAAAAATATAATTAAGCCTTATTTTGGAAATATTTTTAATAGAAAACTAAATATTTAGAGGGGTGTCCTCACATTTTTCACACTGCTGTATAAACCACACTCAAACTTATCCAGAGGAATGACCAAATTTAAACTGCGTTCATTAGTAAGTAATCAAATTAAAGCACTGCTACTTTGAATGCGCAACTCATTGCTTCATGTTAGCGTCCTGAGTGATGAAACAGCGGTGAAACGCTTTCATTTAGCGCCAGTTTTGGAGTTTGAATGGTGTGTTCAAAGCAAACTCAGCCTCAAAGTTCGGCGAGTTTTATAACTGAAACAAAAAAACAACGAGAATCTATTAAAAAACGAGGCAGAAATATTTAATTGGAGTTACAGTGAGTCAGCTGTCTGTCCTCCTGCTTCCCATGGCTCCTCAATGAACATGTCTCGGCATTCCTCCTCCTCACAAACTTCCAGCTAAAACGTGACACTTGTCCCCTGAACTCCTCACACAGCAGTCTGCAAAATAGCACTTGTAAAGTCTTACCTGGTAAATGTCATGGAGATCACAGTGCTGGAAAAGGGGGAAAAAAAGTTCTCCCGGTTCTTACAGCGTACTTCCACACGAACTCAGTCCCAGACCCAGTTTGATTCAGCAAGGTAGACTACGAGCACGCCGGACTCCTCCTTTTCCTACTTCTTCTCCTCCTCTTTTGCCCGGCATGAGGTCATCTGGAGGCAGAGCTCAGTGAACAAAGTCCCCGTCCTCCCTCCTCTCACTGGAAAAGCCTCATGGACATGAAAGGAAGCAGGAGATAAAAAGCTGCAGGGTCACAGGAACAGAAATATAGTACATAGTCCACACAAGATTTCCTCCAAAAATGGAAAAAAAAAAAAAAAATGTAACTGTTATTCACTTTCCTGATCCCACATAAATGCAAGTTGTAATACAATTTTAGATAGGTTTGTGCGTGGAAAATTTGTTATATATTGTTTAAAGCTACTCACCATTGTTTCTCTGAAATCAGTCACTTTCTTGATATAATCATCTAAAAGGAGAAACAAGTCATAAAGGTCAGTTTTTCTATTTATTTTACTATTTTGAGAATGTTGTAAATTCTACACTCCCAAAAGCAATCATAAGTCTAGTGACATCACATAAGGCTGCTGATCAGCTTCCTCCTACACACTTGTATTTTTCTTGCTGTTTTCTCGCCCTTTATTCCCAGTCCATGCCTGTTTTGGTTGTCAGATTTTACTAAGAAAAATGTGAGTATTTGATTTAGCATAATTTTATAAATATTGTTATGCTGCACACACCTCAGCTTGTACTGAGCATTTACTTTATGTTTCCTGTGAGGTCACTGTCCATATAATGTCAGAGGATTGTTTTTCGGCATTAGGCACATAATGCAATAAAAAAATATTTTTTGTTATGAAATCCATATTCAAACTCATGAAAATTCAAATAATTATTTATTCTACTTTTAACTGTTCAGTGAATGGGGTGGGGGAAAAAAATAGATGGGGCAGTGTTTTTAATGTCTGGTGTTCAGAGGAACCACCAGGAAACTGCTTTTCTGGGAACTTTTGGGTACCCCCTCGTAATACCTTCTTTTTCGTTACTGGTTTATTATAAAATTATCACATTACAAAAGACACATTGGTGACATCATAAAGGCAAAAAGCAGCTGATCAGAGATCGTCTGAGTATGTTTTGATCATTTCGTTTTCTTTAATGAGTGTTTTCAATATCCATTTTTCAACACATATCCTTGTTCAAGCTCCTATAGGAATTTGTATTTATGTCATTAATTTATATGCTTTTGTTTATCCATATTTGTTTTATGATAATAAAAAGTATTTGACAATATTGACCCTGATGTGAATTGAAGATACTTGACCTTTCAAGTGAAACTGTACAATAGCCATAATCAGTTCCTCATATTGGAATATGGAACAATTCTGTTATTTTTTCTCTCCCTCAACAGTTTACATGTGGTTTTTAGAATCAACAGGAAAAGAACATTTAAATATTATTTTCTACTCATCTGCTTTCGACCAATAAGGATAAAATCAGTTGTATTTCAACCACTTTATGATGAGAGCTTTCAAACAGCACAATATACAGTAAGTGCACCACTGGTATATTTTTTAACAAATTTACAGTTTTATGTGTTTTAAACACAATAATAAAACACATACAATGTGTTAGTGGGTAGGTTTCTTCTCCAAAAACTTTTGATATCACAACAGTGGTAAATATGCACTGAAATCAACCAGATAGAGAGACTGCAACTGGGATATACAGTTATGGAAAGTGAACAGTTTAAGTTCTGCAGGCAATTGTTGTTTTCTTCAGCTTCTCTATCCACAGCAGTTTATAATAAGGCTTTGGGACTCATCTGAGTCAAGCTTTGGCTCAAAGATTTAAGTCTGAAGCCCTGGAACTCAAATGTAACTTCACTTGCGTAGGTTCATTTTGTTTCCTCGGGCCCCTTAGGTAGCTTGATTTTTGTGCGATCTGTGATCAAGCCAAATAAACAAAAAGCAGAATTTGCTTCTTTTTTTTTTTTTTCCCCTCAGAGTAGTTTATGAAAAGCAACACATTTTGCTAAATGTTGTGGTGAAATCTTTACTTCTTTAAAAAATATATATCATAGCTCATAGCAAAGAAAATCTGTTAAAAACCGAAAATACCCATGGTTTGCATATGAACAATATCTTCAAGCACATATTTGTTCAATGTATAAATGAAAAACAGTGTAGACATGCCACAACAAATAAAATATAAAATGGTGTAGTAATTAATCATGCAATGTATGCTCACATAATATTTATACATGGGGCCTATATGAATATAAAAATTTACCAGGAAAAAATGGCCCTAAATCAAATTATGCTTATTTTGAGGGGTCATTGGTTGAGAGGCCACGAGTCCATGATAGGTCAGACAATCATGCACAAACACACACACACAAAAGCATGCACACACACACACCCCTACACGCACATCCTCATCCCCACACACACACACCCCTACACACACACTATGAAGGGCAACTTACAGAGACCAGTTAATGCACCAGTCATCTTTTTGGACTATGTGATGAGCCTATAGTACAGGGAGAACAGACATGTTTTATTTCAAACCTTCGTATTGCACGGCAGCATAGCTAACTAATCCAGCCCAACTTCTTACATTTACTCTATCCTTTCAAGATTTTCAAGCACACAATACTAATACAACCTTCCTTTGCGAACACATTGCTTCAGTGTTTGAAAATTTTTTTATTGCTAACAGTAGTTAGTTTGTCACTGAAGATCTTTCCCATTGTTTTTTAAAAGTGGAATATTATAATTTTGGATGTAGCTAGTACTGATCCAGTATCTCAAGCTGGATGTGAATCTTTTCAACCAACCTATTCTTTTCTCTCCTGATTCCATTAACAGTCAATGCTCTAATAATAGATCAATACATTGATTACATAAGATAAATAGACTGTAACAGTATGGTCGATTGTCATACTGAATCTAAGAAAGACGCAATATTAGCTGTTACTTTCGTGAATAGGAGTGTTTAAAAAAAGAGCATTATTGGCTGAAGTGTGAACAACCAAGGTGTCTGTAAATCCGCCCATGCTGTTCTGTCCTGGTATATGGTGCCCTCTGGAGGTAATATAATTGTATGCAATTTGAAAAAATGATGGGAATACGTCAGCATCATATTTTTCTCTCTATCATCCCTTGTGACAAAGCCACCACAGAGGGGGGTTTTCTCTGCCGTGCCGATGTGAGTTCCAGGGCCCCTCATGGGCCCTCACTGGCAGTGAAATGCCCCATGCCTGCAGGTCAGGGGACCACCGGCTGCTCTGACTCCTCAACCAGACCTGAGGAGGTCTCTCAACTTTGCACACAGATGGCATCAAAGGCGTGCATGAACAGCATGAAGGTCACAGAGGAATCTGATGTCAGCACATTGTGTTCACAAGGCGACTGTTGTGTTTGTTCCCAGCAAACAAATGAGCAGATATTGTTTGTGGATCTGTTCACAGAAACAGAAATGGGGCACAGACTTCACAAACACATTTTGGGGTTGTGGTTCGATGAGCTAATGTATTTTCAAACTTACAAGGTTTTAACTAATCCTGTCACATAGAGCTGCAAAAATGAGTGTCGCCAAAAAGAGTCCTGCACGTTTTTTATAAAAGCTTGGAATCAAAACAAAGAGCAATTTTTTTTTTATTACATTTATTATACAAGAGGTGGGATACATTACAGATAGGTTGCCAGGTCATAGCAGAGCCACACAACCATCCACAAACACACTTAATGAGAAGATGCAACCTAAAATGACAAACAGAATATAATTCTTTGAGTTGTAGAACTAATTTTATGGTGTGATTTTTTTTATTTATTTATTTATCTGATTTGCCACTAAGAAGTGGTTCTGATGCAAAACTGACAGTCAAATAAATTTTCTTGAATAGAACTAATCATGCTATCAGTTTTTGTTGTGGTAAAAATCAGAAACATCATTCTGTATCTCCCCATATTTTCATTGTCTGTTTAAGACCTTTTCTGGTATAATTATATAAGATGCCTTTGGGATCTGTGCCCCCCACCCCAATACTTTAGAAACAACTTATTTTACTTAGCCTTAACAAAGCAAATGGATTAAGCACAAATTCAAAGCATCCTTTTGTATAGAATTTTAAAAATTCATTAAACTTTACACTCTTTGTCCTTGTAAATCATAAAATGGAATTATCTGGCTAGCTGTCACATGTCAATATGTTTAAAAGATCAAAACTTCCAACTCTTGCATTTTTTGCCAATGAGTTATTCCATGAGACTCTGCAACAATAGCTAAACAGTTCTAATCCAAATATTTTTTGCAGCTTTCACATGGAAGGTAAAATGTGAACATATTTTATATCTTTTCTTTGTTTCCGCTTAACCATAGTTAATCCCTAATTTTATATTTAACCAGAAAAGTCCCATTGATGTGAAAACCCTCTTTTTCTTAGATCTGGTCAAGAAATGGCAAAAGTCAACCGTCCTCTCAGATTCCCTCTTGCTAAGACTAAACTAGCCTGTTAAAAATCTTCGACATTTTCAGCATCACATTTATTTTTTAGAAACCTGCATGATTTGTCGGCTGTATTGGCCAGGTTTATGAACATAAAGAATTAAACTTCCATTTGACATCAAATATAGTGTTCTCCACTCAGATTACTGGCTTATGCTGAGCTGATCCAGCCATTTCAATTCCATGTGTTGGAACAAACATACACGATACTTGTAGGTACAGGTTAGACGTACTGTATGCATTTTGTTGTCGGCCCAGCTTAGAAATTGTATTTTGGCTCCATCTAGTGGTCATCTTGACTCAATGCAAATTGCATACAAAAGAGAAAAAAAAAAAAACTGATAGCATATTTTTTTTTATTTTATACAAATCTACAATACAGAGTTATACATAGAAAGCCTATAAACAAAAGAAAAGGCTTTTTAAGCTTCACCTACATGCCTCTAATCCATTAATCAACTTACTTTAACCCATTTCCCATGCATTACCCCACAATAAGCTGGTAAGCAAAACTACAGCATTTTCAAAAAGATAGAAAAAACGCTGATATTCATGATTCTTCTTCAAAAGCTTAGCACAAAAGGAAAGTTGTTTTTCTTCTAAACGGTAAACAGTTTAAATCAGCACCTCACAGAAAACCTGCCATTTCAAGAGTTTAACATTTGACAACAGACTGAACACAACAGACTCTGGGGTATTCTTAGGCAAATTCACTACTTCCTGGGCTGCTGGATGCAGAAGGTCCGGGGGCAGTGAGACCTTTCCACAGCAGGGCGCACCTTGCTGTGCCTCACGCTCACAGGGGTCTCTGGAAAGTCATGACTCAGCTGTAAAATATCAAGCAGGGGTTTAATAGTTAGCAACTATGGAAATCTAGATGAAATTAAGCAAGCCAAAGAAATAGTTTCTCTCTCTCTTTTTTTTTTTTTTTTTAACCTTGTCAAGAGTCCCAGTCAGAAGAAGCCCAACTTGTTGCATCCTGTTGGAGGTGGCAAGAGACCGGCTACACAGGTTTGAAAAAAGAAAAGAAAAAAAAAAAAAAAAGAAGATTCACTTAATTAGCCAAGGCTTCTTAATTTAGTCAGGCTGGTGGCGTGTTCAGTGCATTGAGGGTTGTATCTGAGTTTATCAGACCTCTTTGTCTCTTTCTCAGGAGTCCCATGGGCAGATCCATCCTCCAGGGTTTTCTTGGCAACTCGTTTTCCTCCTGCCTTCACTGACGACGATAAAATATAAAAGTGGTGTTCATTTCAATTCTGACTTTATGCATTAGATATATCAAGAAATTAACTTTTTTTTTTTTAATGTGAAAATCTTAAGGTATTCTGCTGCATTACTTGAAAGTTTGACAGAAAGTGAGTTGCAGAATGAGTTTTAAGTCAGTGGGCGGGGCTAAGATGGATACAGAGGAACCAATTGGTTTGCAATAACAGGTTTACCAATCATTCGCAAGATGAGGATTTGACGAGCCCAAAATCATTTTGAGGACTGTAGCAAATAGAAAAATAATTTGATTTATCTGAGATGAACTAAACTGTTTCTAGTCAATGGATTTCTGAAGTAGCTATTGTGTATTTCAATATTTTTGTGTATTTAAATATTTGCACAGGTTTTATCTTAGTTGCATGCAATATAAATAAATGAGTAAAGTTATATTTTGGCAGATTTGCCCCTCGATCCATTACTGAGCATTACAAACTAAGTTGCCGCAGTAAACTGATTAACACCTTGTGTGCAGACTGCGTCTGCAGGAGCGGAGTTGTCACGTTTTTACGCCACAAGGCCTGCCTTTAAAAGGAAAAAAAAAACATCCGCCAACATCCGGACGCTTTTCAGAAAAACGTCTTGCACAGAGGTAGAGTAATAATAATGCAACCCAGCACACAAGAAAACCAGAAATATTTCAAACCGCAGCAGCAAAGTCGAGCTAGTGTTTGTTTTTCTGCATGACTGTGTATCTGGGTCAAACAGCACAAGAACAAAAACGCTTTGATTAAAACTAAAAACAACAAAACAAAACATCCACAAAAGTTGATGTGAACATCTGTTTACCTGCTGGTGGGTGCCCAGCTTTGAGCAGATGAGACTCTTTTGCTCCAGATTTGGAGAGCTGTTGCACCATTTTGTGGAAAGTTTCCGCAGCGCAGAGAAGATCCGTAGCGAACTGCTGTGAACGCCCACTCGCTTGTTTTTATGCTCAAACGCGGAGGAGCGACCCGCAGAAACGGCAGGAAGCCACAGACACGCCCATCATTTCGAGCTTTCTCTCTCTCTCCCTCGCTTTAAAAACAAACAGATGTTGAAACTATTTAAGAAGAAATGAAACCAGAAGTAGCTGTTCTCAAACACTCAACGAGTCTGTTTCACTCGTTGTTAATAACGTGTAGTTTTCTTTCAAAAGTCGCTTTCCTCTCATCTTAAGTGTTTCCTCTCTCTAGACCAGAGGTGCCCAAAGTCGGTCCTCGAGGGCCGTGTTCTCTCCCTGGTGGTACCAACAACCTTTTCAGCATGTCAGTGTTCTTCTTAGGCCTTCTATAGAGCCATCATTTGATCCAGGTGCGTTAAACTAGGGAGAGAAGTAAAACATTCCAGGATGCCGACTTTGGGCACCCCTGCTCTAGACATTATGCTCATAGACAACCAAAGTTATGGCTTTTTCAAATGGGCCCATAGAAAAGTAATCTTATTTGGAAAGGTTCCCTCTGTTTATCTTCTGACTTTTCCACACATATAATTGAAATTTCCATTTGACATATTTGATTTAGATCTGAAATCTTATGAAATGGTAGGCAACTTAGTAGTAAGAAATGGCGATTTCACCATTTTTCTTTGGTCTTTTATTCACAAACCAGGGTCAGTTCAAAGCTATTTATATGTGCTGGATTAATATTCTATAAAATAAGAAGTGTGAGTTATTAAATATTTATTAAATTCATGAAGCTAATTTTAGGACTGGATTTGTTCATTGTTGGTATTTAGACGGCAGTGACTTCCAAAGTCAAGAACACTTCAACTAAAAGGTTTGAATCAATTGAAAAAAAGTGTATTATATTTGAGTTGTATTGTTTTCAATTGTAAAGTTATACATAATTTTGAAACTTTTTTGCCTTTTCAGCTTTCACCTTGGTACCAATGAAGTCTAGAGCAACCATTTTCTTTCAGTGGTCACCTAATAACTTAATGGCATTCACCTCAATATGAATCCGACTGTTTTCTTCTGGTACCGATTTCAATTCTACTTGATGGCAGTAATGCACATTCACAGTGGCTGCCTAAAAACATGCATAAAAGAAAAAAAAGGAGGCAGTTCCGGAAAAAAACATCCAGCTAGTTTATGAACCACTCAAGTCTGTACTGATTTTTCCTAGAATTTTCTTTGAAACATGGGTTTTGGTCTGTCTAACTTATATTTTCTTTCTTTTTTTATTTTTGCTCCTGATAAAATGTTTAATGTATATATATAATAAAGATAATATAAGAAAAATAACAAGGCAATATATGAATAGAAACTGTAGTCAAGACATCCATTCAAGACACTCATTAATAAGTTCCACCTTCAGTCCCTATAATTCTCATATATGGCTCCCAGAGTCTCAAAGTCCCGTTGTTTACCCTTGGCAATGTATGTTAGTTTCTCCAGTCCGAGCGAATTTGCAATTTCTTTCTTCCAGAGTCCCATGGAGGGGGCTTCCATGCTCCTCCAGCATAACGCAATAGATCTTCTGGCTTGAAGAAGTCCGTAGTCTATCAATTTAGTTTTCATCTGTGGTTGTTTAAATTCCATTGGGTATATTCCTAGAACACAGATTTTAACCTCTAATGGGACTTTCACCTTAAATAATAACATTAAGAACAATATACAGGACATGGAAACTAAAAAAAGTATATTTAATAGAAAAATACATAACAAATTTTAGATTGTCAGGTAAAAAAAGACAAGAGTAAACAGCCATGAAACACATCTAGGGACATATTGTGGTTTTATAAGATAGTTCTTGGAGTCTTTGAAGGAGCGCAGTAGCAATTAACATAAAGTGATGCATGCAGAAATAATGAATTTCCAAGTGATGAAGTTAAGGAGAATACACCTTTGTTACACTGCTAAAGTATTTTCCATTAATATGCTCTTTTTTGCTTGCACAGCTTTTAAATAGTCTTTTTCATGTAGGTAAATGACAGGTTTGTGTTATTGTAGAAAAGCAACAATCATGTTTTCTAAACATTTTCTACTTTTTTCTTTCCAGACTTTTAACATGTAAGATGTGTCTTTTGAAGAGAAACTGGACCAGAGTATCACAGATCCTCTGCTATAACAAAAAAAAAATGCTTTCCCACCAATTCACACTAAATGAAGTTGGTTTGTTGCTTTTAAAGCTCAATACTTGCCTCACCTGATCAAAGAACCCAGCTCCAGTTAAAAGTCTCAACAGTTTAGTAACTGAATGGGAACATCCCAAGCAACTGTTAGACATACAATAGGCTTACATTGGTTGCTATGGAGACTTAATGACCTCAAGATGCCACGTTTTGCTGCTGAGATTATCTGTCTGAAATAAAATATGAATTAGTGCTTTTAAAACATCTTTAGCAGGGCTGCACAGTATGTCCTACACTGTGCCTATGATGTTAATATTGACATCATGACGGTATATTTTAAACTTAAAACTTGCAGATATTTTCACCAATGAGCCACCACTCATGAGCATAATCCAGCCTTGCGGTTTAAAAAGCAATGATTTAAGTATATACATTTTTTAATAATGTCTTTGCACAGGTGTAGACTCAATGTTGGGTTGGGTTTAGAGTACATAAAGCATCAGGAGCTTTACAGATGGTTCAAAGCCTCCTTCATTCACCCACTTCTGTGCAAACATTAAATGAAACTCTCAGACTCAGGTCTCTCTGAATACATCCACGCTATTTGTTAGAATAAAGAGAATCATACAACTGGTTTAAAAAACAAAAATGACCTTTTATTTTGTTAACATAGTTGTTACGATGCCATCTTTTTCCACATATCTGTATATTTATATATCTTTAGAACATGGCACAAGTTGTTCAGTCATTTAACCAGTGCTAATGTGTAAACCAAAGTAATGCTGATTTTTGTCTGTATTTACAATAAAATCAAAGAAATGTACAAGACTCCATTGCATTACAGTTTCGACATTACGTACAGATAAACTTTGATCCTTCTGTACAATCTAACATCATTAGTTAATTAGTCTTTTTTTAAAATTTAAATTCTTTACAAATGAGTTCATGATCCGTTTTGGCTTCAGCACATACATTTTCCCCCCACAACTTGACTCGTACCGCGGACCCTCACTAACATGACTCACACCTTTAACCATGCTCTCACACTTATGAGTTCCTCGAAGAAATTAAAGCTAATATCTACACACGACATGACACACGTCTTCTCATGATAGTGTCCTGGATTCTCCCTCGACGTTCCCCCCCTGCCATGATTCCATCTTATTCTTGAAATGAAAAATAATCTTTAAAAACATTCCATGATTTCCCTCTTTGGCACACATCCCGTCTTTCCATCTGCTGCCGCTCTGCTGAACTCACCTCTCCATACAAGCACATCCACTTTAAAACAAACACACTCATAAACCCAAGTTCATGAAAGAAGTTTCCTGTGTTGCTCCTTTGCTTCTGCTGCAGGGTGAAAGAAGAAATCAGTCTTGAAAAATATTCTCGGATTGTACAGCAGATCCATCTCCAGACTTACACCCAGGAGTCAGGAGAACCTGGGTACTGTTCTGCCCTGTAGGAAGGCCTCCGTGTGCTAGCATAGTAGTCCACATAGTTAGAGGTGGATTTCAGTCCATGAGGCTGGGAGCTGTAGTCTGCTGTAGGAGGATATGTGATGACTTCTTCCAAATACGCATCGTCGTAGCCGTGAGGATGCTGCAGGTACATCCTGTATGTGTCGTAATTCCTTCGACTTGGCTCTTCTGTGTAATACACAGGCTGCAAGAAAAGGGGCAGGGAGGCCTTGCGTTAATTCATTCTAAGGATTTGTATTAAGTCAATCTGTTACTGAAGTTTTTCTAAAATGAATTTACTCTAAATTCCTTGATTTAATGTAGTTTTCACAGTTAGAAACCCATCACCAAATCTAAGACCACTTTATGGTTTCCAAGAACATCTCCAAGGGGATTCCGCTGGGAGCAGACAGGGGAGACTTTACCTCTTGTCTTTACCATTCTTAGAGATCTTTTGGTATCGTGTGAATCAGGTCATGTCATAAATGCCTAATCTTTCCAGTGGAGTTGCTCAAGGCTGCATTCTTGGCCCTAGTGTTTTTTTTTTTTTTTTTTACTTAATGTACATCTGCTTGGATAGACTCCAAGGTGTCCATCATAATGACTGTTATTTTTATACTGATGATATCCAACTGTTCTGTTCATTAGTGAGGTTTCAGAGTCATAAATTGTTGATGTTGCTGTTAATATTATGAAGATTGATATAGATACCAGCAGCCCACTGGCAAAAATGCTGAGATAAAATACTTGCAGAATTGCCAGCCCAAAATAGACTTGGTTTGGATGCTGCTTTGGCATGAGGCCAGAATAGCCTGTCATCACACAACACACACTTCATTGATAAGCTAGCCACCACGATACCATCACACAAGCTTTGTGCATGCTCAGAACAGTTAAGGAACACAAACACATCAAGATGAGCACACTGTGTTTCTGATGTACCTCCTGAAGAACCCACAGGAACCCTGTTTACTTTGTTAATATCATGTTGTGGGCTGGGTCTAATGTGAATGTGACATTGTGCTGGAGTCTGCAGCCTACAGATTCTGAAAATGCAAATAATATCTTGTTTAAGCATTCTAAAATATGAGTAAGTTATTTTTTCATTTTTAAATAGAATAAAGCATTATGGAAGCCAGAATTCTTAAGAAAGTGTGACCATTTATTGTATAGACTTAACTGTTTACTGGCTGCTTTAGGTTTTGCTTTATATTTATTCATAAAGTAGAAAGGAATCTTAACGGACATTCCAACTTAGTACACACATAATCTGATAAGTACATGTACTCTGATATTCAGTTTGATGTGATCTATCAATGTAGATATTGTCATTTAGATTTGGTAACTTTAGTTTGACTATTTTTAAATTCAATTCAAAAATACTTTATTGATCCCAAAGAAAACGATGATTTACATTTAAATCACAAGGAATGTTTACAACTCCCGGAGCACACTCACATGCTTGATGCCTTCCTCTCCTTGTGTCTGTTATCTGAATGGGCACACATGGACGTGTCCTGCAGGGACAGCTGTCCGAGACACAGAGAGGACATCCCAATCCCAGCAGTCACATTCACTCTTGCTCACACAATGGCTGATGTGCTGCGTTATTCCCAGCAACGGCAGCAGAATGTGTAGCAGGGTCTTTGTATTTATAAAGTGGTGTAGATGAGTTGGGAAGCTTCACTTTTCTTTTGCAGTGAGGGTTGCCTATAATTTACTTTATCTATTTGTCTTTATATCCCTTCACACTGTCCACGTAGAATAATAGATCAACTTAAAAAAAAAGTACAACTTTTATCCTCAGAAAAATTTGAGAAACCACTGACCAATGTTATGTTGTTATAGTCAAGGTGGCAGACAGTGATGGTCAAAGTTAGTCACTGGGTGAAAATATTTCAATAAAGTTGATAATCTCATTTAGCGTTTTCTCCCATACTGATTGTGAATGTGGAGATGAATGATTGAACAAAATAAAATGCTTGAGAGTGAAAAAGCCTCGGCTATGAGTTAGTTATTTTGGCTACAACAAAGGACTGTGAAGTAAAATTAAATATATTTAATGAGTCATGCTTGGTTTTAGAACTAAGTTAAAAAGTAAATAAAAAAATAGATGATCTAAACAAAACAGAAAACAAGTTTATTCCTTCATATGCGCTTGCATTGCTGCTAAGAATGGAAAGGTTGTGAGGTCTGACCAGACTTTTATGAAGATATATTATATTATATATATATATTATATTCACCTGTGATCTTCTGGGCTCCTCTCTTGTGGGTGATGAGTAGTAATATGGAGATGGTTTGCCAGACCCTGGAAAAAAAATAACAATAAAGTTACTGTTGCTGTGAATAAAATGGAGGAATTTAATACAAAAACACCTCATTTCATATCATAGAAAGAGTCTGCACATCCCCAAAGGGCAAATGTCTGTATTTAGATGGAGTAGGATCAAATGGGCTGTGCTTCGCTGGAGAGAAATACCACCAAATAATGGGGTTGGCCTGTTCTGCACTGTAGTTTACATAACCATCGGGGATGGGCATTTTCATTGGCACTTTATCAAACTGGTGGAATCCAGAAACTCAATTTCCACTTCCCTGCCCAGAACATAAATTGACAAGGCTGCAGTTTTGCTCGTTTACTCTGCTCGCTTCCTGATCCCACCAACCAGTGGAGGCTGGTGAGGGCTGTCGTCTGGATGTTGTATGTCTGGATTGCTTAGACACACAACTCACTGCGACTAGGACCTAATGTGTTGAAAGCACAATAGTGAAGCGCTCGCTTCTAGATAGTAGATGGACTTTAGCGCTGCAGAGACAAACAACTCTGAAGTTAAACTGATCAACTGTCATAGGGCTGATAGTGGGGAGATAAAAGTGAATCTGCTGGGAGCAGTAGGGAGAATAAAGGACATAACGAAATGGCCATGTGGAAATGAGCAAAATGTAATCTCAAGTATAGAGCAGATAATTCATGACTTAAATTAGATTTCTTTTTAAAGTTCACCATCTTTTAGATAAGTACCTGTATACTGTTTTCTGTGAATACTGCCGTCTCCTTGGTAATTATAAAACTGCATAGTTGACGGAGTTCTCTGATAATCTCTGACTGAGCTTCTGTGCTCTTTGATGCCCAGCATTGCCGGAGATGACGTGGCACTGGCGGCTGTGGAGAGAGAAAAAAATTGCATATTTATTTTCACAGCTCCTGTTTCGCTGCAGGGTTCGAAGCTACCAGAACGTACCAGGGTGGTTGACTGGAGACATCTGGACGGTGCTGGTGGCAAGGGTGGGCTGTGACTTGAACCTGTCCCGTTCCAGTGTTGACACTGGGGTGATGAAATGGTTTTGGTTCCAGCCATCCTGTGAGGGGAGAAAGTGGCAGTCAGAGGAACCAACACAAAATAAAAATCTTTTTATTGGGATTTTATGAAATAAACCAACACAAAGTATTGTTAAATTGTGCAGTGTCAATGCTTTTCCAATATTTTCATTGTTGCCATGCCATTCAAATACATGAATATCCTTCAATCTAAAATGCTGTTATTACCTTTTGGTAGGTTTGCAATTGTGTCATAGTGCCTACTCTATCTATTTACAAATGATTAACACCAATGTTCTCTAAAATCCCTCTGAGGTCTTAAAAAAAAAATAGCTGGATTTATACAGAGAATAATTATCACACAATTGGACTCTATTTACTGATTATGTGGCAATTAACTAGCCTGGATTTTATCTAGGGGCATCAGACCAAAGTGGGCTGAAAACTAATGAATAAAACTTTGAGATAAAAAGAAAAACATGCATAATTTTTCTTTGTTTGTGTTGGGCTGTCACATGAAATCCAACTGAAATACATATGTAGGTGTTACATGACAAAATGTGACAAAGTTCAAGAAAATTAATACTTCTCCAAAACATTATTTTAAAAAATAAATAATTCCAGCACATCATGTCATTGTAAAACAGTTTCTGATATTTCTATTGAAAATATAATCATACAATCATTGAAACATTTAGCATTAAACAAACTGTATGAACCTTTTTGTAGATGGGCCGTAGATCCCTGTACAGCCACAACGTGTTCAGCACCTGAGCTGCTGCCTTCACCACCTTCACTGAATATCTGGAAAACAGTCAAACTTTGTTATGCATTTCTGAGCAAAAATTCATTGTGGTTAATACAAGACAGCATGATTGATGGAATAGGCTGTCCTTAATACGTTTTAACCTAGAATTGTACTGAATATACAGCAAACTAAAAATAGCTGCTGCAGCATTGTTCCATCGGGATGTTAAACTTCCAAGGAACACACTGCCACCTCCCCAATGGCTGCAGCTGCTGTTGTTGTTATGTGGACCACTGTCCAGTGCTCAGGAAAGCATTTTAACAAACGTGTGAGTCGGCAACCCCACCTGTCTCCTCTGCCCTTGGTGATGTCGACGAGCTTCTTGATGCCACCTGTGTCGGCCAATGCCTTGGCGTTTTCCATGTTTTTGCTGGTGACCTCATGCAGCGTGCAACAGATGGCAGCCACGGTCTCATCTGACAGCAGGGTGGTGTTCCCCCCAGGGAGGCGGTTTACCAGGTCCCTCATTGCGTACTTCCCTGCAGGGGAGGGAGGCGGGACTTGCAGCTTATGCGTAATGACACAATGTACTGCAGGTTTGCTGCAGAAGCTCAGGCAAGGACAGAATGAGGGGGCGATGCATCACATGTGTATATGATTTTGATGCATTTTTTAACATGTTGTGCAATGAACTTGCAAATAAATTCTGTGCTGACCTCAACAATATTTAATGTCATCTAAATAAAGGAGTAACACTCAATGTGCTGGGGTCTGCAGCATGGTAGGCACTTTTCTTAAATGACACTGTATGTGTTTCAGTGTGAAGGAGGATTGCCTTCCTTAGCTGTCCTTCAGTGCAGCAGCCCGGCTAAAGATGCTGAATACTTGCTGCACCAAGTCAAACAAAGACCTCAAAAAGCATATTTAACCATCACTAAAACCTAATTAACCCGCACCGTCAGACATCACTCATGCTACTGAATAAACATTCATTTCACAGAGTGAAAGACGGTTTTATGAAGCACAGGATTGTACAGGAGGATTACCACACAGCTTTAGCTGGGACATATGCTCATCATGCACATGAATGTAATATTTATATTAGGCTGTGAGCTTTTTATTTCCTGGGACAAAATGATCATAGAAAAGTCCCAGTCATGCAAGCTTCTGGCTGAATATTCATTTAAATTTTGGACTGATTTAATGACAGATTTATCAACAAATTATCTGGTGGTTCTATGAGGAGTTTGGAAGTGTCCTTGTAGACGCACCGTTTAGTTTCCAAAAGAGATGCATTGAGAAATCATCTGCTGACCAGAAGGTTACAGATTTAAAACCCCTGACTGGTACAGGCTGTCCAGCAGCTCAAAAATTCCAAAATTTTTCTGTTATTGAACCCACCAAAACCAGCGGTACCAGGTCACATACTCAATGGCAATAGAAATTTAACTCATTTCAATATCAGTGAGGTGATAATATGAATTCTGAGGATGCATAGAAATGTAGCTATTTAATTGCCAGCAGTATTTTTTACGTGAAAAGACATTTCTGCACTTCATTAAGGCAGAGAGAGAGAGACTCATTAGATAACAGAAAGTTGCTCTGTTTTATCCTTTTGAGCCATCAACCTCTGTCTGTTATGAAACATCCAGGATTTGGAAATTAATTGAACCAAGAATTGACCCCGATTATGGAAAACAGAGCTAATGCAGAGATCTTTGCATTAGCTTTGCTGGTCACACTAGATCTGAGCCCTCTCTTACAGATATTGTCACTTATCCTAATATAAATAATTAATAACTGTTCATTGCACCATCATGAAGGACGGAAGGTTCAGTGTGTGTTGGCTTCAATGCCTCATTATTCCTCCGGCAATAGATTTCCAGTTCTTGTGACAAAAGCAACTGTCACAAGACAGTTGCTTGTGACAGAAAAATCTGGAAAGCAGATTTTTTTTGAAAATCTGCTTTCCAAAAAAGTTGTTTTATTTGTTCATTATATCTGCAGCATCTATTTACTTTATGATTAATCCCCAAGATAAAATCTCGTTAGAAACTCTGGCAAAATAACTTTCACTCCTAACAGTTTTGAAATGCCAGTAAATGACAATCTTCGGTTCATTACTGGTTCAAAACTGGCGCTGACAACGTTCTTGCCTTGTATAATTCTGCAGAGTTTCTTTGATTTTCCAGTTATATCATGTGTATGTTTGTTTCTTTCAGTGAAGCTGCCATCTGTAGTCAATCACAATTACTTTACGAGAAATAAATGGGCCTTGGCAAGCTACAAGAGCGTTTCTGGATTATGTCCAGAGTGAAAACATGTAAACTTCAGACTGTATTTATAAGATCAACACATCATGTGAGATTGTGCATTAAGTTGAGCCAAACAAATTCGCAGCATGGTATCTGGGTTATTGGTACAGCATGAACTACATTACATGACATAAAAAAAGCAGAAAAACTTCTCATAAATAGTTTAATATAGTATATTTTTTCAGTCCAAGATGTTTCAAACACAACAAAGTGGCTCCTGACCTATAAGCTCCTTGTTCCTGATGTCAAGGGCCATGTTTCTCAGAGCCGTGGCAACTGAACACACCACTCTGTCATTGTCCATCCGCAGCAGTTCCACCAGGATGGGAAGCCCTTTCTCTTTACGAACTGCTGCACGAATGTAAGCTGCAAACTGAATACAGAAAACAGATGAAAATTTCATTAAGGTCTCTGCGTCACAAGGGAATACTGATGAGCTTGAGATGTGCATTTGTGATTTCAAGCGTTAAACTGACATTTGTTTGACTGATGCAGAAGAGGTGAACAGCTAAGCCCATTTATATGCATTGTTTCACAGACACGGCAGAGAAGCATGAGAAAATCTGCATTTATGTTTTGAATGAATGCACATTTGCACTGTACCTTCCAGTTGCCAGCTGAAAGGTTCTGAAGAGATCCTGCTGAACCTTCAAGAGTGGCAGGATTGGAGCTCTCAGCTAGCAGAGTCAAGTAAGGCTTGACAACAGAGGGGTGCCACAGCATCTCGGCCCCCTTAGGAGACTTGGAGAAGCCAGGGATGGGCCCCACACCGTCCCACTGAACACACAACAACTTACAAGTCAGACTGTGAAAGAGTGATGCTTTAGGAATCATTTAATAACAATAATTTTATTTTATCAAACAATCTTTTAGAGATCAAAATGTGTTCATTTTTCCTTGATCAGCTCTGATCAGAAGCTCATTAAACGCACCAAAAATTTGGCATTCCACTATATTTTAAAGTAAAAAAGTCTTATGGTAGTTGTTGACATTTACTTTAATGCATAAATAAGGATAATCTTCAAATTTCTTATTTTCTAACATCTCTATCATGGCACCTGTAGCACATTTTTCACTTATATACACTAGAAACATTTCCTGTGTGAAAAAAATTCAGACATTATAAAAAATGGAAAACTATTGGCCAAGAAAAGCCAAAGTTCTCTGCATCTACAACTTATGAAGCATAAACAAGCACAATAGTCCAGTTAAAACACAAAACTCACTAAGTCCTCCTGCAAGCTGTTTTTCTTCTTCTTTCTCTTCCTGCCCCAGCAACTGGAGTCCACCTCTTTACTTGGTGACTCTCGGCCCAGTAAGCCATCCATTTCCTGGGTTACTGGAAATGATGATGGCATCATCTCCAGCTCCAGACGATAAGACAGATTCCTTAGAGTGCAAATACAGTTCTCCACAATCTGCCAGGCACAGAAAATTAAAAGCTTAAACTTTATGCATCAATCCAAACAAGTATAGGAGAACAGGGTAACAGTGTTTTAGCAGTATAAAGGCAGCAATTCTTCTGTTCATTGTTACAATTAAGGTAAGGTGATACAGCAAAACGAGGTTACAATTATTTTCAACTTTTTCTAATAAAATTATTATGATTTTAATATTATATATTTATATAAAAACAAGGGGGTTAAACAACAATAGAGAAATCAACACAAAGAATATTTAGGAGCAGTGCAACTGACTTAATGTACAAAATATGAAAGTTTTATCTAATTCAAAACGGAAAATAAAACAAAATAGTTGTAGCGTAAATGTAAATGGCAACTTAAATACACAGGTGACATGCACTTTTGCTTAGGATATAGTAGTATAAACATTTTGTATCATAATTTTTGCAAATTCCTTATCAATCATTTAAGCCTATGTGTAAAGCACATATCAGTAATAAACCAGTTTAAAGTGTTTTACATCATGAAAACATAAAAACATCATAAACACTTTCATAATCAACAATTGTGAAAACTATTGTTGACTTGAAAAGTTCATCAATATTTTTATTGTTTGTTTCAGTAATTCAATTCAAAACGTGAAGTTAAGTCTGTATATATTTTAGGGTAATTTTCTGTTATTTTCAATTAATTTGGACGACTGTATCGAAATATGTTTTTCATAAGATGATGATATGCAAATAATACTGATCCAGACTACAAACATAGAGATCTTTGTGATAATGATAATAGCCCACATCTTCCTGACTTCTCTCATCTGCCATTAAATTGCTTTTAAATCTCCTGTGATCATTTTTCTTTTGCTTCTTCCTCTGCCCTTTTATTGTTATTAGGTGTGAATATCTGCTCTCGTGGGACTACATCCAATAGGTTGAAGTTATTACTTTTATGCAAAACATGAATTCTTGACACTTGAAATGAATAGCCAACAAATATTGCATTCCAAACAGATTTTTGAGATATTAATATTACCCTCACTGATATTGCAACAGCAATACTGTTGCTATGTGTTATAAAGCCACAACATGGTAATATTAAAAGAAAAAAAACATCTAGGTGCCAACCAACAATCTCCTGAGCATCACAAATCTGGCTTTACGTTTGTCGATATGGTTTTTACAAGTTGCAATTAAAAAAGTTTACTAATTAGACCTCTGGTGAATAATGTTACACTTGTAATATGCTTCTTAGAGTCTTTGTTTGAAAAACTATCCAGAATGCACTGGTTATAAATCAATTTTTACTGAGGTTTGTATTCCTTAGCTATACAGAACATCAGGAAACATAGAACATTATCTGCTTGACTAGGTTCTTTGCCAAAGGGATAAACCATCACCACATTTCAGATGATTCACTTAACTTTCATAATGCTAGGATTCATGCATAGGAGATGTACTTTCTTTGCCGCAGTCATTGAATAAATGTTAATTTACTGTATGATTAGCATCTGATGCTTAAGGTTCACTGTTATACACATTCTGGCTGTGCTTTGGGTGACAAAGCAGATCAAACAGTTTCTGTTAACTGCTCTGAAGGTCATTTAGACGCAGGCAATAAAATGATTCAAAGAGGATAAGTAGAGTATTTTCTCCAGAGCTTCTTATCAACTGGCTGCATATTCTCCTCCGGGTCTAAGAGTGTGTGTGTGTGTAGATGTGTGGGGGTGCATGTGCGTGTGCAATGGTTGGCAGCAGGCTTTGTGAGGTACCTTGCTGTCAAAGTCGGACGTGTTTACACAGGCTTTGATGACGTAGAGTAGTGAGTCAACCAGGCCATCACAAGTACGCATCTGCTTTCTGGCCTCCTCACCGGCTGAACTCAGGTTTCTTTTAAAAAAAACATGAACACATGAGAACATACACACACACGTACTCATTAGCCATTCAAGTTGGGGCTTTGCTTAGTAAACAAATGCCCAAAATGATGGCTGTGTGTCTCCTACTTGAAATGGTAATGTGGGCTTTGTCGTTCCCAGACACCATCTTTAATGTATGAGGAGACTTTGTGCGGCCTGACTCAAGTAAGTATTGTTCTTTGCTCAGTAAATAAAGGTATTTAAGCCATACATATGCATGTTTACATGATGCATAAACATATACAAAGTGAAGTGACTGCCACTAATTAAACCTGCAAACCAACATACCGCAAGATAGAGAAAAAACATTTTATGAACCTTAATAGTACAAGTCTTTTGGGGTTCCTACAGTTTTTATGTAAAAAAATTCATACTTTTCCTGAACAAAGTTAACCATAAACACATATATTAAACAGATATTTCTACAGCGTGCAGTCTTTCAATGTGGAACCAGTCGAAACCTTAACGGATAATAATTAATCAACAGATGGACACAAGAAAGGACACAAAGAATAAAGGAATAAAAGGAGGAAAAGAGAATGGATGTATGAAAGAAAGAAGAAACACACTAAATGATAAGCTATGAGGAAGGTAAAAAGTTGGATACAAGAAAGGACAAAACGACAGGAACACAGGATACAAGGATGAAAGGACAGAAGCTAGGAAGTAAAGACGAGACAGAAAATAAGGTATCAGAAGATACCTTCTGAAAGAAAGGTATCTTTCTTTCAGAAAGAAAGAAAGAACACAAAAGATAAAAATTGATGACAAAAAGAACACTAAGAAAGATGAAAATAAGAAGATGAGATTGCAAGGACAAAAGAAAATAAGGCAAGAAGGAAGGACACAAGGAAGAAAGTCAGGAATGAAAGAAGGAAGGAAATAGGAGAGGGAGGAATAGATTGAGGGATGAAGAAAGAAACAAAGGACAGAAGAGTACATATAAAAAGGAATGAAGGGACACAATTCCTTCATTTTTTTTCTTTTCTATGGATGGAAACCAGAAATAAAGATTAGAAATGCAAATATTTTTCTACATATCACTATCTTTTTGCATATTATTCAAATCTGGACAACAACAACTGGACTCGATAAGATTTATGTGAAATAGAAATACTATTTAAAAAAAGAGTTTTATTTAAAAAACAATGTAATGGGTCAAAATTTTACATTTATTGACAATACATATCAGATGTAATAGCGGCGAATGCCCACAGTGAGGTGCTAGTGTCCAGGGTGATCATCAGGTGGTTTACCTAAGGCAGCCTGTAGTGTTCCTCAGCACTAGGGAGGAATGGAACTTCAGCTTGTGGTCATCGTCGAATGTAGAGCTGCTCCATCCAGAGTGAGGGATGATCACAGTGTTGGTCAGAGTGGATAAGGCGTCCCGGATGATTGTCATCTTCACAGCATCGCATGAAGAAAGGTTCCACAGAACCCCTGGGGAAGTAAAGAAAAAAAAAAAGAATGCAGGGCTCCTCTTTAATCAGTTGTCATCTGCATTTAGAGGAACTCATAAGAGAAATAATAATAATTTAAAATAAACTTCCAGCACGAATTGAAGAACAACTGCAAACAAACAAGCAGGCATTCAGACAGAGATCCTCAGGTAAAACACTTCTTTAGTATCAATGCATCACATTTCATCTACAGAGGATATCCTCAAGGTGGAGATTATTACTTGGATTGAAAAAAAAGAAAGGATGAGGCAAGGATCCCTATGGCTCAGGCATTTCAAATGAAATATAAATAACGGAAAGTCTTCTATCATTTCACTCTATTCAAATATACTTATGGTAACTGCTGATAATAATGCGCAGTCCTGACAGCCTTTGATGCTGCATCTGTCGAGGATTAGCCAGCATGTAGCATGTTCTCCTAATTAGATGGCTCTTGCTGCAAGGCTTATACTAAGGCAGCAGCCGCCTTCTGCAGGGTATCTGTAACCTTGCAGGAGGCTAATGCAGCACAAGCACTGTAAAGTCTCGAGAGTAAACACGGAGCTACATCTCATAAATGCTGCCATGACAAAACTAAAAGGGACACGTAAAACATGCATGTGTGCAACCAGATAAAGTCAAATCTGCTGCTGTCTGTACATAACAATTTGCTCAGTTTGCAAATACATAAAACTGCATGAACCCATGGAATCACCTGTGCTTTCGTGGATAGAAAACTTTTCACCGACTGGCATAATGAACTGCATTTGACTGCAATGTAGAATCCACTTTTAAGGTATGTAACTGAGTGTGAATTTGTACATATAATTGGATTAATCAGAGTCTATTTTTGTATATAAATTGAATCTATTTATCTTATAAAGTGGAATGAGAGGACATTTGTTCCAATTTGGTGGAATATAAATAAGCTGATCAGAACCAACCCAGAGACAAATCCAATTTTTTTTGTGTGTTTTCATATTTATGTCCCTTTGATTGAAATCTTATTTGTATATCTAAATAAAAACTAACTTCTGCAGCTTCCCTCCAAATTCAGTTCAAATTCAATCGGTTTCAGCTATAATTTTCTCTGAGGGGTAAATTCTTTCAGCTTCCATTGAACGATCTTTGTCACTAATTCAATGTAGCAAGAAAAGTTTATATTTTTCAGATTATGTATCACTAGCATGCTTACACTTCAATCACTTATTCAGAAAACAATGTATTTAAAATTAATGAACCTAAAGTTTATTCACTAAAATGTACAACAGTAGTTACTAGTAAGATAAACCAGTAGCAAACATTTACTACAGCTATGCCGTTGAATGGTCATTGCTCTCTCAGGAGTTTAAAGAAAATGAGTTTACAGTTTAATTCTAATATCTAATGTTAAACAATGAGTGGAGGGGTGACAAAAGGAGGAACAGAAATTCAATGTTTATCTGTGAGCTTCTCGCATGAGAACCAAGCTGTTTGCTTTCCCAAAACCATTTTCAAGGAAGGAGTTGTCACCAGGTTCTGATCAACCAATCAGAGGCAGGCTTTGGGGAACATGTGACCCATTCAAAGCTACGCAACCCTTTATAAACATAGGTTTTACTATTTTAAAGAGGACACTCTTCAAATTTGAAATAGATGAAGAACATAAACAAGCTGTCATAGTAGATAAAGCACTATCTCTGTATAAGAGATAATGCTTTAATCTAACAACTACAGTTTCCAAACTTAATTATTCTATTGCAAAAATAAACTGTGCACATTAAGAGTCCACTGCATCATTCATTACATAAATGTTAGCCAAGTACAATTTTGAAAGACTTTTAAAATGAGCAAAATAAGATCTTTCATATTGGGTCTATATTTAGAAAAATTTAAGACACCATTGTTTTTGACCCTAAAACTTGAGGCTATGAATCACTGATATTTGGGAAATTCCAGGACATGGAAAAACAAGTTGCTGTGGATCAATCATCTCCTACGTGTTAGAAGGCAGTGTTTCACCTTAGAGATTTTGTATGGTTATAATGAAGGTAACCACATTAACACAAACACTATATATATATGTATATGTGTGTGTATATATACAGTATATATATATATATATATA